>BOPN01003911.1:51060-56776 GCA_017312705.2 Penaeus japonicus | reverse complement strand
ATATATACATATATACATATATATATATATATACATATATACATATATATAATCTACACGTATTTATGTACATATATTATCATTATTACTATCATAGTCATTATTGTTATTGTCATTATCCTTATCGTTTTCAATATTATTGATATCACTTGTCATTATCCTTATTACGAACACCATCATCCTTATTATCAATATTACCATCATCATTCTCATTATCATAATAATTATTAATAGCATATCAAATATTTACTTAAAGGAAAGACACATTCTTAAGAACTTCTGAATACCATAATACACACCACAAAGTTTTGTAGCTATGAGTTAGTCTATATTCTTTGTGTTTATATTCTTTGTGTGTTTTTGCCAGACAGTGGTAACTCATAGAGTATGTTTCTATTATTAGAAAGCTGATGTTTGAATTCAGAAATGATCACTGCCAAATTAATGTCGGTTTGTAAACGCAGATATTCAACTTTTTTTTTTTTAATAGAACCTGTACTTTTTACGTGTCTTCGAATGAAACATTCTTATAATTAAGGAAGCAAGATAGATAAAATGGTGAAAGAATGAATAATTCAAAAGAAAAAAAGCATGTAATTTTTGTTTGCGTTTGTCCTGAGTGTGTGCGTTTGTTTGTTCGTGGGTAGGTGTATGTTTTTTGCGTGGGTATGAGTGTGATTGTGCGTGGGTGTGGGTGTGTTTGTGCGTAAAACGGAAAGACAAAACTTATAAAATCCACAGAATTAGGTTATATCATTCTATAAATTGCCTTAATTTCATTTTCTTTTTATCACGTATCACCTCCCGGAAACTGGGGGCTGGATTCAGTTAAATCTCTTTATGTTTTGTTTCATGCACCGGAAATGTGTGCATGGCGTCTCCATTGAGAGTATGCAATGGTTTCATATTCGCTGAGCTTATTGTTGTTATTCATGTTTTCAGCATTTATTTTAGTTTTTTTTTCCTTTCTTTCTTTTACGTAAAATGAATACCTCCCCCTCTCCTTCCTTCCTTCTCTCTCCCTTTTTGTCTTTCTCCCTTTCTCTAGAAGCTTTTGTGCTTCCATACAATGCATGTATATAATGTTACCCAAATGTGTGTACATATATGTATATATACATATGTGTGTGTGTGTGTGTGTGTGTGTGTGTATGTGTGTGTGTGTAAAGGAGTGACCGTCGTGTTTCGTATGGCCGGCTTGCCGAGTGATCGTTCGTGCAACGGTCTATGCAGCCAGAGCAGGCGAATAGCCAGAGGCAATTATATATATGTATATTCATATATACATACATATATATATGTACATATATACATATATATGTGTTATATATATATAGATGAGCATATATGTATATGTATATATATATATATATATATATATATATATATATATATATATATATATATATATATATATATATATATATATATACTCACACACACACACACACACATATATATACATATCTATCTATCTATCTATCTATTTATCTATCTATCTATCTATCTATATATATGTGCGTGTGCGTGTGTGTGTGCGTGTGCGTGTGTGTGCATATACATGAATATGCGTGTGTGTGTGTGTGTCTATGTGCGTATACATAGCCACCTCTGCAAGTGGATGATGGGGTGGAGGAAAGGGAGAGAGCATGAGTGGAGTGATAGCCTGTGGGTGATGGTTGGTCCTGCCA
Organism: Penaeus japonicus; assembly: GCA_017312705.2. Taxonomy (NCBI): domain Eukaryota; kingdom Metazoa; phylum Arthropoda; class Malacostraca; order Decapoda; family Penaeidae; genus Penaeus; species Penaeus japonicus. Next base: position 55,085 of record BOPN01003911.1, on the reverse strand, counting down.
GGAAAATATTAGTATTACATCTTTAATAAGCTAAAATATTATGATTTTCCATTTTTTTCATTTTGTATTTTTTTGTATTTTTATAATATAATAGTATTTAAATCTGTATATATTTAAAAAAAATTAAACAGGTTGGGATTTTACTGGTACGAGTCTGGAAACATAATTACCTGACGCACCTGAACGACAAACGGTATGAGACAAAGTTACCAACTACCGACACATGAACCTGATGATAACAACAACACGCCCACATTGTCATTAATCAGATATCAACACTTATTTGTGGTAGAAACTATTGTGTAACTTCTAACTGGTGGTATTTAGTATGGACTAAGCAGTTTTAACTTCTTAAACTACATAAAATACATGTTTGTTATTGTTTTTATTTATTTTTATCTTTTTTTGTGATGATATTGTATGATCTTTAGTGAGTGCAAACACGAAATACTTAATTGTGTGACATATAGAGAATGAGGATGGGAAATAAGTTTTTTTTTTTTCAATCTTACTTGAGCTCTAGTACCTACGGAATTGACACTGCACCCCTGCATGTATTTATTTGTGTGTGTGTGTGTATGTGTGTGTGTGTGTGTGTGTTCTCTCTCTCTCTCTCTCTCTCTCTCTCTCTCTGTATATGTGTGTGTGTTCTGTGTGTGCGTGTGTGTGTGTGTGTTCTCTCTCTCTCTCTCTGTATATGTGTGTGTGTTCTCGGTGTGCGTGTGTGTGTGTGTGTGTGTTCTGTGTGTGTGCGTGTGTATGTGTGTATGTGTATCTTCGTTCCCCTTTCCCCCTTCACTGTGAGCATACGACTCGACCGCGAGCGAGGTTGTCACTTTAAGGAAAAAGGAAAATGTAATAAAAAAGTGACAAAGAGAGCGACTCCGAAAATAACTTGTGGCACTGAACTTTACGTCCACGAAACATTATAGAAAGTATTCTTATAGAGGTAAGTTCAGAATATTGTTAAAGAGTTTGAGAGAAAATTAGGTAACTATAGATGTGTTTTTGAGACTATTAGTACCAATATTTCCACTATATATATATATATATATATATATATATATATATATATATATATATATATATATATATATATATATATATATATACAAAGAAAAAGATAAACAAATAATGTACATATTCACGAATAAGCGATATCAGCTAATTTAGAAATCTAATTTTTATTGCTACATCGTTAGAATAATTTCTCATTAATCCTTCCCTTTTTTGCAGTTATATAAACAGCAATATGGAATGCAATTGCTGGTTAACAAACAAATGAGCAGGATCATTTCCGACAATCATATTCATGTACGTGTTAATATTTGTTGATTGGTTCAACTGAATAATTCTCGATGCATGACGAAAATAAAGGCATTACTAACATTTATTTATAATTGGAGCTTTTGTAAAGTGTTATGCTTGTCATCTGGATAAAAAAAAAATACAAATGTTATCAAAATAATTCTGTACTCTGGTGATTATGAAACGATAATATTTATGATTCCGAAGTAATGGATGGGGATGTTTTGAAGTGATGGTGTTAATTCACAGTTCCATTGTATCAACGTTGCTTACCAATTGCAATTTGTGATGATATGTGCCTGTTCACGTGGACTAGATCTAATTCTTTTGATAATTATCATTTCGTTCCAAAAATAGAAATCTGCATTCTCTGCAATGAAACATTCTATATTTCTGACCATGATATAACCCAAATTTCATTATGAAGGTATACTGTGCATTGCTGATTTTAAGGCAAAATATATAATTAAAAATAATGATAATAATACCAGTGAAAGGTTAGATCACGTAGTTAGCAAAGCTTATGGTAGATGGTAATTTGTGTATTCCACAGATTTGAGAATTAATCACTGACCACTTTGCAATTCCCCCAAAAAAGTATGAAGTAGACGGCAACATAGCTCTTAAAAATATATACACCTAGAACATAACTTCCAGGCACGTATTAATCAATCTACGTACAGTACCTTTGCAATAATAACAGCTGAGAAATTCATCTACGTTTCCCATACTCTGACACACCGAGGTAGATCAACGACCCCGTCCTCCCCAATTTATCAAAGGAACATAAAAGAGTTCAAGAGATTGCTAATTGGTGTGGGATGACGTGACTTAAGATAACCTTCTCTGATTTTTTTCCTCAGCTGATTGAGTGGGAATTGAATACTTCGTTATGGTAAAGTGAGGATAATATTATTTATAGTACACTTCGACCCATTGCTCAGGCAACAGGTAATCCGCTTTAACATTTATATAGATTGTCCCGATCCCAAGATATACTGATAAAGACCTGTCCAATTTCTGTACTAAGTGCTAAAGAGAATAGTTTTCCACATCGCGTGAAAAGAAAAAGTAATATTTGGCAGCAGAAAGGTTCATGGAAAAGTAAACAAACACAGTGCCTATTCCTAGAATCTCAAATGTTTTTTTCTTTTTTTCTATTAAAACCTTGACTTGACTAAGCTGACAAAAGCCTGAAAGCTGAAGCATTATGACCTGTTTTCGCAAGAATAATTAATTTATGGCCATTATAAGAACTGGCAGTGTCATGTGACTGCAGGTTGGAATGGTACGTTAGTGTTACATGTAGCTTGGAATTAAGTAATTGTAAACGTTATAATAAAGAATATAAATGAACATTTCTACACTGTATATTCAAAGTTCTATGTGATGAGGTAAGGCTGAATTATGTATCAAAAAGTTCCGTATCAACTTCATCTAATGAAGAATTATGTTCTAATATGCCTGTGGAGTACGCAGGATTGGTTGATGAATGAATTTAGGACACTGTGATTTTTTCCCTCAATTGATATATAATATTACGTAATCATTTTATGTCCCAACTCTATAATGTAAGACCATACAACAGATATAAAAAAAGGTTGCCTACATCCTGTCTAGTTTATCAGGCATCTAAATATAGGGCTAAATCATATCCGTTGATCATTAAGCTTGCATTTTTTGTTGCAATAACAATGATATCGTCATCATTTTCCTTAGTCCTCTTGCAATGAAAAAGTTAGGCAAAAGGCGAAGCAGTAGCATTGAAAAATCAACCAATTCAGCAAGAATAATCTTTAATATTATTTTTGTTGTTATTATCATCATCATTTTCACTTCCCTCTCAGCATATCTTTCTATTTCCTTATCTCTCTCGCGTATTTTATCTTTTTTTTCATCACTCTTTTCTTCACTATACCTCTGTGTAAGAAAGGACCATTGTTTATAATTATTATCGTTTTGATAACAAGAAATTGGATTGTATAAAAGCTCATCATAAAATGTTGCAATTGATGGATTGTTGTTATATTGTCGGTTGCATTAAAAATAAGTATATTGTCGTTTGTTTTGTTGCTTATTGGTTATGCTATAATTACTATTGCTGTTTTGTTGTTGTTTTTGTTGAAATTATCATTAGTATTATTACTGTGATTTTGTCAATATTATTAATATTTCTATCATTATCATCAAGTTTTATTATCATTATCATTATGAGTATTATTCGTACCGTTACTAATATTAGTATTTTCCTTGTTTTTGTTATCATTAATTCGATATATCAGATACCGTTGAATAGCAAAGGCATGTTGAATAATAGTCTCTGATCAAATCAGCTGATGCACACTGTAAACACTGCTAAACCACAGCAAACAGCGTATGGTAATGGAAGCCTCTTTGCTGACAACTGGCTGTATTATTAGCGTTATGATTTGTAGGGTATCAAATAATTTTGCATTTTTGTACTCTCTTCATACACACACACAAACACACGCACGCACAGACAGACACGCATACACGCACGCATACACACACACACACACACGCACGTACACACACACACACACACACACACACATACACACACACACACACACACACACATACACACAGACAGACACGAACACACGCATACACACACACACACACACACACGCACACACACACACACACGCGTTCGTAATGATATCCACTGCCACTAATAAAATTCTCTCTTATTC
>BOPN01003911.1:41060-43560 GCA_017312705.2 Penaeus japonicus | reverse complement strand
TTATGAACTTCTAATAATGGAAGCGATAATGTTGACAACTTCCATTATCAAAGTTGTTTGTATCATTATCGTTATTATCGTTATTGGTATTATTATCATCTTCACCATCGTTATTATGATTTTAATTATTATCTTTATTGCCATCATCAGTATTATTATTATTATCATTATTAATATGGTTATCATTATCAAAATTATTATTATCATTATTATTATCATTATTATAATCATTATCATCACCATCATCATTATATCATCATTATCACCAACACTATCATCATCAACTAATCAAAACCATCACGATCATCAACATCACAATCACAATCCCTTCCATCGCAACTGCAATCACCATCACCATCACCATCATCACCATCATCACAATCCTTTTCCTCCTCATCATTCCTGGCCACACGCATTCTCACCATACCTGATAATCCGGAGGCGAGATCGTGCTTGCAGCTGAGAGTGGCAGGTGGTCCACAGGGGGTGCAGGTGGTGTCACAGCTGGTGCATAAACATCAAAGGTGTTCTTGCTTGAAGGCAGCGTTGAGAGGCTGAATTTGGAGGTTGAATCTGAGGGCAAGAGAGAGGGATAAAGGCTGGAATTTATGGTGTATGGTTGGTTGTATATTTTATTTTTATTTATTCTCTCTCTCTCTCTCTCTCTCTCTCTCTCTCTCTCTCTCTCTCTCTCTCTCTCTCTCTCTCTCTCTCTCTCTTTCTCCCTCTCCCTCTTTCGCTCTCATGCTTATCAACCACATCATTCAGACACACCACAAATAATCATCAATATCAAGGAAATGCTACAGATTACCTGCAGTTCTAATTGCTAATTCAGTTCAAAACGGAGTCACTCTATCACCCAATGACTGGTCAAGCGAAACCTTTGCAATGCAGTACCAACATCAGTCAAGCCAGTTGCAAGGTTATCACACAGCTGGTGGCTTTATAGAGTGATTGCAATAGCACCCAGTCGTCCGTGCAGTTAGTGGACAGACGAGAGATATATTGCAAGGAGTAGCGATATCGAATGGGCAATATTTTATCTTATCTTACGTGTCTATTTGATTGTGTATCTCTCGCAGACTTTTAATTAAGAAATTAACTGATCATTTATGAGACTACAATGAGTGCTGTATGTATAGTAATGGGTCGACATACATCAGGGAAATGAAAGGGAATGGTCATTTCTCTCCCTCTTTCTCTCTCTTTCTCTCTCTCTCTCTCTCTCTCTATCTATCTATCTATCTATCTATCTTTCTACATACCTCCATCCCTTCCACTCTCATCCCCTTACCCACTCTCACTCCCACTTCCTCCCCTCCCCTCCTACCCACTCCCACTCCGCCCTCCCCCTCCCAAAACATCGACAAACAAACAAACAAACAAACGAACAAACAAAGACACAGCTAAGCCATCTTACCCGACAAGTTCCTCCTCTGAGTCCTTCGCCTGAGAAAGCAAACAATTATTGACACGTTGACGATAAGAAGCGCCGTGCCAGTGAGTGACAGGAGTAGAAGAATGAGGCGTGGCATTCTCGACTGACTGCTGTCCATGCTGCTACTGGCCACGCCCTCTGACAGATCTGATTCAGGGGGAGGGGGGTGAGGGGGATGTACATTGAAAGAGGATTAGTATACAATGGTCATTAGAGAATTGGGATTAATACGTGATAGTATTTTGTAATTAAAGTACAATGCATGATTGATTGAAATGTAACGCGCCTTTGATATTTATGTGTTTGTTTTCATGGATAAAGATTAATGGAATTGGAGAGGGAGAAAAAACAAACAAACATTATCAGTACTATCATTGATATCTTTACAATTTTATGAAAGGAAAGCACATACCACATCACATGAAAATAAATTGATTATTTTTTTTCATAATCATTCATCCTCTTATATTATTATGATACATGACTAATCACAGGATGATAATTACATTTCATGTCAGTTAAGCTTTATAACATCTTCTTTCTAATCATGAAATCCTGTCAGTTAATAGCTTTATTGTATGTAGTGATGATTTTTATTTTTATTTTTTTTAGAGATTTTTAGATATAATGTTGCTTTCTAATCTCTGTCTTTTTTTTCTCTTCATTTTCAACGTCTTCGTTTTTCTTCTTTTATATTTCTTCTATTTCTTCTCTTTTATTTTATATTCATTCGTTTACGTCTTCGTCTTCTCCTTTTTAATTTTATTTCATTTTAAGATTTATGAGACTTTTTTTATTAGTTCAATTTTTTTATTCGTAATGAACTGATATTAACGGCAGATTAGATTTAATTAATCAATTTAATAATCATTGCCATGATGATGATTTTCACTATCATCATTATCCTCCTCATCACCATCATTATTAGATATTCATCATCATTATCATCATCATTATCATGTAGTCATGGTCATCATCATCACCATATTTACAATAATTTCCATCATCATAAATTCATTATCATCACCATCAGTATCATCACTCCTCATCATTACCATC
>BOPN01003910.1:131831-134331 GCA_017312705.2 Penaeus japonicus | reverse complement strand
TCAAAGGTTCCATTATTTCTCAGAAAAAAAAACTATTAAGAAAAGCCTAACCAGAGAGAAAAAAAGAGGAACTTCCCCTCTAAGAAAAAAAAAAAAAAATCTAATGCGTCTAAACCTACACACACACACACACTCAAACACACATATACAAAAACACACAAACACACACACACACACACACACACAAATGACCCTTGATAACACCAACAGAAAAGTGTAACTCTCCTCAAAATTACTCATCACATTAGTCATAAGTATGGTGTATGACGCCATCACAAGACACAATACCATTCCACAATCATTAGGACTATCTACGTAGGCCTATAATAGACTACATTCGTGAGTCATACGATTTACCTGGAGTGCGAAAGGGACGGATTTCGACCCAGATGTATCGCCTAATCGACACGAGTTCAATGTATTTGTCTGTCTGTGTGTGTGTAGGTGGGGGGTGGGGGGTTAGGGGGATGGGGGTTGGGGTGATGGAGTGTTTTTTTTTTTTTTTTTTTTTTTTTTTTTTTTTGTGTGTGTGTGTGTGTGTATTATAAACGTGTTTTGTGCGATTGAGTGTTTGTCTGTCTGTGTGGGGGGTGGGGGTGGGGGTAAGGGGAGGGGTGATTGAGTGTTTGTATGTTTGTTTGTTTTTTGTTTTTGATCTGTGTGCTTTTTTTTGTGATTGAGTGTTTGTATGGGTGTGTGTGTGGGGGGGGGGAGGGAGGGTGCTGATTGAGTGTTTATATGTTTGTTCGTTTTTTGTGTTTGGCCTTCTGTGTGTGTATATACGTGTTTTGTGTGTGACTGAGTGTTTGTATGGTGTGTGTATGTGTGTGTTTGATCGTACGTGCATGCGTGTGTGCGTGAAATTGCTTGTGTGAGTGCTCGTGAAATCGGCAGCGAGCCTGCATATGTATTTGTGCTCTTATTATTGTGTATTAAAGTGTGTCTGTATGTATGTTCCCGTACATATCTCTACAAATTTACATATATGTCTATGAACATCACAATACAGGGCGACACCTACATGTCATTCTAGAATTAATCAGACATTCGAATGCAGTCATGCGGAAAGGATAAAAAAAATATTATACGGTTGACTTGACTTGACATGTTAAAAATTAATGTATAAATATTTGTCGACCGTGTTATTCATCTTGTTAATTGGATATGTTTGGGTTCTGATAACACAGTCGCATGCATACAAAATATGTATACACACACAGTATATGCAGTATATCTGAATGAAAACACAAAACACTTGTACAATTTGCAAGTATGTCCACACACACACACACACACACACATACACACACACACACACACATAAACACACACACACACACACACACACATAAACACACACACACACACACATACATACAATATAAAACACACACATTCCCAGTTGATGAATGCGGTGCCTCTATCCTAAATGTAACGGTTTTAAACTCCGCCCATTCAGAATAGCTGCCATTCAATGCAAATCGGCTTTATTGCGACGAAATCGGCTTTATTACGTTACATCAATGTCAAAATCTCCAGGATCACGATTTTGAACAAGTTTTTGAACCATCTTAAGCCTTTGGCACACGTTTTTCGAAAAAAGAGGCTACCTGATGGTGTTGTAAACAAAGCTGGCTTTTAATATCTGTACGGGCTTATGATTATGAAGGCTTATCAAGTCAATTGAAAAGCTTTATAACTTTTTATGTGAATACAAGTATTAGTTCATTAAAGAAGGACTTTGAAGTGTATTTTTTGATGTATGGTATGTATGGTGTGTTGCGTGTGTGTGCGTTTTGCTGAGATATTAATAATAAAGATAATTATCTACCCATTTAATATATAAATCCTATCATGATACAGCATTTCTAGTGAAATTTACTTAAATCCCTTTGGCTCTTTCTTCGAAAAGGTGAAATTAAATTGATATTACACATAAATCTACGGTCAAACTATATCGTTAATGAAGATAACACTAATACACACTACAAAGTATTTTTCCAACTGGTTATGCTAATTATCAATATATCAAAGCGTATTATCAAGCTATACAAAGAGGCAAAGAAAATCTTGCATACCGAAGTGTTAAGAAGGGGAAAATAAATAGGAGAAAAATGAATAGAAGGAGAACAACAAATGAGAAAAAATGATGATAGGGTTTTCCATAATTCTTGCTCCTAACCTACTGAATGTCTCTCTCTCTACCCCCCTCCACCCCCCCTCTCTCTCTCTCTCTCTCTCTCTCTCTTTCTCTCTCTCTCTCTCTCTCTCTCTCTCTTTCTCTCTCTCTCTCTCTCTCTCTCTCTCTCTCTTCCTCTCTCTTCCTCTCTTTCCCACTCTTTCTCTCTCTCTTTAGCTATCTGTATCTCTCTCACTCTGTGTGCGTTTATGTCCATCTGAGAGATAGACTTACCAAAAGAGATTTCAAGAAGGTAAAGAGAAAAAAAACAAAGAGAGGGAAAATAGAGAGAGAGAGAAAAAAAAAAACAGACAAAAAAGA
>BOPN01003910.1:85000-90342 GCA_017312705.2 Penaeus japonicus | reverse complement strand
TATATGTGTGTGTGTATATCCATAAGCCTGTAAGTATATAAGCATGTAAGTATGCGAGTGTGCGACCGGGCCATTACGCCAGAGCGGCGAAGCGAGAACACTCAGTATGGGACCAGTGTGTGCGCACCTTAACTAATGGACTTCTGTTAGGATGTTCCGCCGAATACACTTTTTGTTCGTGGGATAATGAGAGGATTGGTCATTGGAACTCTGGCGTTTGGGATTCCTAATCTATTTCCTTTTTTGATTGTGTTTTTTTTGTTGTTGTTGTTGTGTGTTGTTTTGTTTGAATGTATTGGTTTGTATGTTGTTGTTTTTTCGGTGGGGTCTGTGTTTTGGCTCTGGCTCTGGCTCTGTCAATTGTAATGTGTGTGTGTGTGTATAGATTTGGATTGAAAATACAAATACTTGTTTACAAATCGACTCTCTCCAAATGAAGTGTCAGTATTTCCTGTACTCTAATAATTTTACTATGTTGTCACCATCACAACATCATACCTGCGGTTTCCCAAACACACACACACACACACATACACATACACACACACACACACACATACACACACACACACATACACACACATACACACACACACACACACACACACACACACACACACACACACACACACACACACACACACACACACACACACACACACACACACACACACACACAGACACAAATATAAAGGTAAATAGATCGGTCGATCGATAGTTAGATAGACATACATATATGAACAAAGAAATTAGGAAATAGATGGAACAATAAATAGATAAATAGATAAACAGATATATCGGTCAATGGATAAATCAACAGGCAGATAGACAGATAGACTAAGTAAGTATATTGATCTTAGATAGTGATTGGTACTGTCAATAATCATAAGAGTGATATTACATATTTGTTTTCAGTTTTACTTATAGTGCATCAGACACTTTACTAAGATAGTCAGGAGAGATTAATATCCTAACCACTATGATGCTAAGAGTAGGTAAAACCACCAACATCATAAAATTTCATAAAAGAAACAGCATCCATGTTTATATAACACACGTGCATAAAACATGTGAAATGTATAGAATCTAAGGGCTGTCATGATTTAAAAAAAAAAAAAAAAATCCCTCGCCTACAGAAAGGACCTATTAGTGTTTGATGACTGTGGCCCATTTGCTCCTCTGATGACCATCCGAAGTCGCTTGGGCATGGAGATGACTTACTTCCCTCAGGTAATCAGGGCGAGAACATGCACGACCCTTTCGTCTCCCGAGATGAGATGCTAAAAATACTTTACTAATTTTTACGTATATATTTATGTTGTTTTTTTTCTTCCTTATTGGAGTGAGAATCAAGAAAGAGGAAGTAAAAGAACAGATAGGGGAATTAGTGATTAATGTTAATTAACTCTTTTCTTCTAATAAAGAGGATTCTATTTTGGAATTAGAACTATGACCTTTCCAATATATCTGTGAAGTATTTTTTTTAAGAGGAAGATTTCGATGCAAAAAAAATCAAAGTTTACATCCTATCAACCATTTTATTTGACTTTGTAAATTACATATATCTAACCACAGTTTGAATAGGGTTAAGTAATTTTGAATAAAATTAAATTTGAGTTGTATAGATTCCATTAAAAAGACAAAAAAAAGTGTAAAGGTTACTAATGGTTTTCAGAATCGGCTATTATATATATAATATCATTGCTGTTATTGTTATAACTTCTGCTCTATGTTTCTAGAATTGTCTTCATTATTATCAATTTTTATTTATAGAGTAGTGATTGTGTCATCAATGTTGTGTTTACCATCAATTATATTAGTTAAGTGTTTTTGCTAATACTGCTTATCGTTGTAATATCTATCCATACTAATAGTAGTAGCGGTAGTAGTTGTAGTATTGGTAACAGAACTATGATTAAATTGATAATAATTCTCATTATAATTATTGTGCTTTATCAGTATCGTTGTGATATCATATTTTCTCAAGCTTTGATCTCTCTCTCTCTCTCTCTCTCTCTCTCTCTCTCTTTATCTCTCTCTCTCTCTCTCTCTCTTTCTCTCTCTGTCTGGCTGTTTCTCTCACTCTCTGCCTCTGTCTGTCTCCGTCTCTCTCTCTCTCTCTTCTTTCTCTTCTATCACAGTTTTAAGGAAATATTGTTTGTACTTTAACGCACAACATATTCTTAAAATAAAGATATTTGATCAAGGAATACTCACAATTAAAAGAGTCACAATAAGAATGTACTTTATACATTTTTTTTTTGTCATACTAATTTGTTTTCTAAAATATATATAAAAAAACTATTAGATATGTCATTTTGTGTAAGCCATCCCCTATTTATCCTTTTTTAATCATTATTTTTCATCCGATTTACAATTCTCAATCCTTTTCTCTAGCGTAGCATCGCCTCCAACCACATCTGCGAAAGGAAACGTATAGACGCCTAGAAAGCCCGGCCACTTTCTCTCTTCGTCTGGAACAACTCTCTTTTTTTATAAACTTCTAACGAGATGATGCCCACGTGCGCCCTCTTACCCCCCTCCCCCTCCCTCCACCCTTCCTCCTCCTCCTCCTCCTCCTCCCTTTTACCCTCTATCTCCCTCCCCCATTATCCCCCTCCATCCACCCCTTTCTCTTCCTCCTCCACCTCCTCCTCCCTTATACCCTCTACCTCCCCCCCCATTATCCCCCTCCATCCCCCCTCCCCCTTCCCCCCTTTTCCAATGACGTCACTCGGTACTCTCAAACCAGCTGGGTCGAGAGAGAGAGTACGTACGTTCGAAGCGCTCTCACTTTCTCTACAGAATACGAGACGCTTCGGGGGCATTCTTCGACCAACCGGGGGTATGGCTTGTGCTTACTACGATTTTACGGTGGCGTCGCTCTCTCTCGTTTGGTGTCTCGTCCGGTTGGGTGGTTGGTCGGTTGGTGGTTTGTTCGTTGTCTCGTTTGCGTTTTTGTTTGTTTGTTTGTTTGCGGTTTCGTTCGCTCGTTTGTTTGCTGTTTTTTTCGCTGTTTCGTTCGTTCGTTCGTTTCCTGTTTCGTGCGTTCGTTTGCTGTTTCGTTCGTACGTTTGCTGTTTCGTTCGTTCGTTTGCTGTTTCGTTCGTCCGTTCGTTTGCCGTTTTGTTCGCGGTCTCGTTCGCTCGTTCGTTTGCTGTTTTTTTCGCTGTTTCGTTCGTCCGTTCGTTCGCTGTTTCGTTCGTCCGTTCGTTCGCTGTTTCGTTCGTTCGTTAGCTGTCTCGTCCATTCGCTTGTTCGTCCGCCATCTCATTCGCCCGATTTGTTCGAAGTGGTTAGGAGATGAGTGGAGGATGGGACTGATAGTGGATGGATATAGTTAGATGGATAGGTGGGTGGAATGGATTAGGTATGAGGATAGGTTGGAATGGGGGATGGATAGGGTGATGAGATGGATGAATGGGTAGGAGGGAGAAGGAGGGGGAAGGGTGAGAGGGCATCTGGCACTTTCTCTTTCTGTTGGATTATATTTTCTTCAAGAATGTGTCTCAGTTTTGTGCTCGTTTTCTGAAAGATGTATTTCGTTTCCTACAATATCACATTTTGGGTAGTCATTCTTATTTTTAAGAATGCATCGTCTCATATATATATATATATATATATATATATATATATATGTGTGTGTGTGTGTGTGTGTGTGTGTGTGTGTGTGTGTGTGTGTGTGTGTTTATTTCTTTATTTATCCATTGATTTATTTCGTCTATATATTCATCTATTACGTTTCTTGCAGCAAATATAGATTTTTAAAATACGAAATTCATATAATCGACGAAATCTTACATTACAACATTGATACTTCATGGTGCGGACACATTTATCATCAAATATAAACGCCAATATGTGAAACTACAGAACAGCTACTGTGAAATAACAGATGGGGAGTCATAAACTTAGATTAATTACGAACCGCTTTCCATAAGTCATAATTCATAATTCATTGTGTTCCAAAACTTGATGTAGCAAACAGTTTGGTATTATTAATGCCTTGTTGTATAGCTCTCAGTTCATAGGCCTACATATATATATATATATTTTTTTTTCAACATCTTTATCTTTATGATTATTGTGAAATCCTATTGGGAAAGATGTAGTATTCTCCTCCCACCAACCCCCCCCCCTCTCTTTCCCCCACCACCTTGTCTGCAGTTATCTTCTACTCCCTTCTCCCCCCTCTTTCCTTTCCATTCCCTTATCCTATGCCTCTCATTTTACTCTTTTCACCCTATCCTCCTTCCCATCACTTCCCCAACCTCCTCCCCCTCCCCTTAATCCATCTCCTCCCTTCCTTTCCGCCCTCCCCCCTCCCTTCCTTTCCCTCCTCACCCTACCCTACCCACTTTCCCCTCCCATCCCTTCCCCCTTTTCCTCACCCCACCTCCCTTCCCCTCTCTCTTCCCAACCTCCTCCCCACCCCTACCCTTTCGCCCCCCCCCCTCCCTTCCTTTCCCTCCTCACCCTACCCTACCCACTTTCCCCTCCCATCCCTTCCCCTTTCCCTCACCCCACCTCCCTTCCCCTCTCTCTTCCCAACCTCCTCCCCACCCCTACCCTTCGCCCCCCCCAACCCTTCCTTTCCCTCCTCACCCTACCCTACCCACTTTCCCCTCCCATCCCTTCCCCCTTTCCCCCTCACCCCACCTCCCTTCCCCTCTCTCTTCCCAACCTCCCCCCCCTTCTCCCTCCCCCCATCCCCTCCCCTTCCCCCATCCCCTCCCTTCCTTTCCCTCCTCACCCTACCCTACCCACTTTCCCCCTCCCATCCCATCCCCCTTCTCTCACCCCACCTCCCTTCCCCCCCTCTTTTCCCAACCTCCTCCCCACCCCTACCCCGCCCCCCCTCCCTTCCTCTTCCTCCCTCACCCTACCCTACCCACTTTCCCCTCCCATCCCTTCCCCCTTTTCCTCACCCCACTCCCTCCCTTTCCCCCTCTCTCTTCCCAACCTCCCCTCCCCACCCCTACCCTTTCGCCCCTCCCCCCAACCCTTCCTTCCCTCCTCACCCTACCCTACCCACTTTCCCCTCCCATCCCTTCCCCCTTTTCCTCCTCACCCCACCTCCCTTCCCCCTCTCTCTCTTCCCAACCTCCTCCCCCACCCCTACCCTTTCTGCCCCCCTCCCTTCCTTTCCCTCCTCACCCTACCCTACCCACTTTCCCCTCCCATCCCTTCCTTTTCCTCACTCCACCTCCCTCTTCCCCCTCTCTCTTCCCAACCTCCTCCCCACCCCTACCCTTTCGCCCCCCCCCCTCCCTTCCTTTCCCTCCTCACCCTACCCTACCCACTTTCCCCTCCCATCCCTTCCCCTTTCCCTCACCCCACCT
>BOPN01003910.1:72500-77500 GCA_017312705.2 Penaeus japonicus | reverse complement strand
CCCCATCTCCTCTACCCTCCCCCCTCCCCCCGAACACCTCTTGCCCGCCTTCCTCTTTACCCATGCCCCTCCCCTCTCCCGCTCCCCCGCCTTATACCTCAACGCCCCCCCCTCCTCCCATACCACCCCCACAACCCCTATCTCTAACCCCTCCCCTACCCACCTTCTCGTATAAGAACCATTCAACCGAAAAATTGAAATGTAATGAACTTCAGAATACAAAATAAATTTCATTTGTACAGTACATATAGTAAAACGTATATATTTGAAATTGCTGTATTGTAATTTTGATCTTGTAAATAGCGACTGATATTAGTCTGGAGTTATCAAAATAAATCCATAGATACATTTGAAAATAAGACTACCTACATCCACTGCTGAATAAAATAGCTATTAGAAAATTATAAGATTTAATATAAAGGATAGTAATCATTTCTGAGGTTCACTAAATCTGTGTGATGTAATATTCATATGACAAAGCAGAACATGAAGCATTGTCCGTGTGAGAAATTGTGTTGTGTAAGTCAGCATCATAATACACGGTGTAATACACTCATACGTGACACCTCATTGTGGGTGCATCTGTGTGTGTGTGTGTGTGTGTCCGGGAATGGGGGAGTATGTGTCTGTGTGTTTGTGTGCATGCATGTGTTTTTTAAGCGTTTTGTGTGTGTGTTTGTGAGTGTCTTCGCGTGTATTTGCATTTGCGTGTTCCTGTGTGTGTGTGTGTGTGTGTGTGTGTGTGTGTGTGTGTGTGTGTGTGTGTGTGTGTGTGTGTGTGTGTGTGTGTGTGTGTGTGTGTGTGTGTGTGTGTGTTTCTGTGTCTGTATGTGCATACTGTTTGTGTATGTACGTTTGTATATATAACGAAGCAACCAACGGTATTTCCCAGCAATATTTCCCATCTCTCTTTTGTCTTTTTGTCTCATGATAAAAGAAGACCGAGGTGGTAACCTGAACTATTATGACATAACGTTTTAAAATCTGTACAAAACGGAATAACTGTACCTCTATTTTCCTAGATATGCTTGTGATTCCGTTGTTTGATTAGACATGTGTTATAAAAAGATTCACTTTGTGATTTTCTTTCCAATTGTTTGTTATTGTATGTGATTCTCGTAATGGGAATCTTGATTGCAAAATTGCATGCTCTTTTGTGGTTTTCGTTGGTGTGTGTAACGGAATACAGAATTTAAATTTTAATAATAATCTTTTATATCGTTGGATATGAGATTGGGGTCTAGGAACACATTTCAAAGTGAACATATTAATTTTCACATTGTAGAATAAAATATGATAAGAATTCCTATTAGATAGAAAGATTAGAAATAGGAAAGACTACATGAGTTTGAGACAATGGATTATGACATCTCTATATGAAAGGTACAATTAACAAAGAGTCATACAAAAGGTATTTGATATATTCATATACCTAATACACACGCTTGATCACACACAAGCTTTGTGAATGAAAGTCTTTTTTTTTAATCTGTCGTCGCACAAAAAAATAATAATATCAATAAAGAATCCTTAAAAAACACCAGGAAACAGATAGATGAATGAATTAAATTCTTAGAACTACTACGACCCGTAAACATGGCGATCCACGTAGTTGTATTCACTATGTTTCATTCATAAATGCCATTCATTTTTCAAACTCAAATACTTTCTCTTGGCATTGACCCCAAGGTATGTAAGCTTTGATGGATTCCATTGCTGTTGCCTCCTCTCCCCCCCCCCCACCCCCTTCCTCTTCCTTTCGTTCTCTCCTATTCCTTTTTCCTTCCCCCCCTTCTTTTCGTTCTCCCTCCTGTTTCCTTTTTCCCTCCTCCTTTCCTCTCCTTCCTTTTTCTTTCCTCTTTTCCTCTCCTTCTTTTTTTCCTTCCTCCTTTCCTCTCCTTCCTTCTGCTTAACCCCTTTCCTCTTTCCTTCCCCCACCCCCTCTTAGCTCTTCCCCCTCCATTCTCACCCCTCTTTACTCATTCCTCCTTACACTCTTCCCCACTCCTTCTCTTCCGTCTCCCTTCCCCTTCTTTTCTCCTTCCTTCCCTCCTCTCCCAGTTGTGCGTGTTCTTTTCCCTCTTCCTCCCTTTATCTTCCTTTCCCCTTCCCTCCCCTCTTCCACCCTTTCTTCCCCTTTTCTTTATCTCCCCCTCCCTCTCCCCCCTTTTCCTTCACCCACCTATCCCTCCCTCTCTCATCCTCCCCTCTACCCACTTTCCCCTCTCCTTCACCTACCTATCCCTCCCCTTTCCCTCCCCCTCCCCCCTCCCGTCCTTTTTACAGCAAAGGATCACAGTAGTTAACCTCTTGTTCTTTGCTTTTATGGCTCATGTTTATTTTCTTCTTCTATTCTATCTTTATCATTCCCCTTTCTTTTTTTTCTGATTCTTCTTCTTCTTCTTTCATTTTATTTTTCTTTGTTTTCTTCTTTTTTCTTTCATTCTTCTACTTTTCTCTCTTTCTCTCTCTTCTTTCTACTTTCATCTCGTTATTCTTATCCTCATTTTTCTTTTCTTTTTTTCCCTTTTCTTTCTCTTCTTTACATTTTTTTTTCTTTATTTTTTCTCCTCTCTTGTTCTCTTTTCTTCTCCTTCGTTCTCTTTCCTTGTTGCTGATTCGTACCAACGCCAAGGATTCCTTGCCATTTATTGCTTTCACAACCGCCGTGGTATCTAGTGTTGATTAGATTGCATTTCTTTATTGTATTATCATTGTGTGTGTGAGTGTGTGTGTTTGTGTGTGTGTGTGTGTGTGCCCATAGGGAGATATAAATGAAAGTATTTACATTTAAAAATCATACATACATATACATATATATATATATATACATATGTATGTATGCATATACATATATATAAATATATATATATATATATATATATATATATATATATATATATATATATATATACATACACGTACACACACACACATATATACACACACACACACACACACACACACACACACACACACACACACACACACACAACACAACACAACACAACACAACACAACACAACACAACACACACACACACACACACACACACACACACACACACACACACACACACACAACACAACACAACACAACACAACACAACACAACACAACACAACACAACACAACACAACACAACACAACACAACACACAAACAAACACAAACACAAACACAAACACAAACACAAATACAAACACAAACACAAACACACACACACACACAAACACAAACACAAACACAAACACACACACAAACACAAACACAAACACACACACAAACAAACACGAGAATGTATACCATTAATAATCCATCCACAGAGCCAGGGCGCGCGTGTGTATTTCCCCGCCAGCCTCCCGCAGCATTTCCTCAGAGTCGCAATAACAAGGTACTTCGAAGTGACTCACCTTAGCTACCTTGATCAGGGTATTAGGACCGCCCTTAATTGCCTCGTTAGCGACTCGTCAGCTCTTTCTACTTAATTAGGAGCCAAACAACCTCTGTTCACCTTCACTCGTGATCTCTTTTTAACTCACTTTAATTGTTGTTGTTTGTTTGTTTGTTTTTTTAATAGATAGGGTTTGGTTTAGAGTTAAGGTACGTCGATTATATATATATATGGCGGAGGACTGGCAGTGACGTAACCGAAAATTGTTATAATTTTTTGTTTTCGTTATCGATGTTAATATTATGGCTATTATCATTGATGATATTATTATTGCTATTTTCATTACTAACATTATCGCCTTCATCAACATTAAAATTAACGTTATCATTATTAAAATGACTTACCAGCACTAACCTCGGTACCATCACTATTGATATATTTTTCTATATTATTTTATATCATTTATTTTCATTACTATCATAATCATAAAAATCGCCAGTGATATCAAATTATGATCATTATGACTATCATCATTAATATCAAAAGCTTGCATTATCATTTTACTATCATTATTCCTTTTAGCATCAATATCATTATCAATGTTACCATTATTACATTGTTATATCATTATAGCATTATTACCATCAATCACGTAAACATTATCGTCATTATTACCAATATTAATAATATAATTACTATCATCATCATCATCATCATATTTATCATCATTAAAATCACCATCATGATCACCTTTAAACAAACATTATCACTGCCACCATCATCACTATAACTCCGCAGTGATGAACAGGTCGTTGACTTGCCACGACCCGACCAGCTTTCACTATAATGCCCTTCGAACACTTGTAATGGGCTTCTGGAGATTGTGTTTTTCGATACAGTGAAGAGAAAAGGTCATTCTCTATGTATTTCTGTTTTTTTTTTTTTTTTTTTTTTTCTTCTATGTTTTATATTGTTTCTCTTTTCGTGTTTTGTGTGCGTTTGTTTCATGGTTGCGTTTGCATTTGTTTCCCGTTAAGTAACAAAATCACACACACACACACACACACACACACACACACACACACACACACACACACACACACACACACACACACACACACACACACACACACACACACATGCATGTGCGTGCGTATGTGTGTCTGTGGTAATATTATTTCCAAATTGATAATATCGAATGTCTTTGTCGTGAATACTATAGAAGGAGGAAGGTCTTAAAATACATATATTCCGTAGACAATTATAATGTTCTTACAGCACATATTTATATATCTGTCTGTCTTTATCACAATAAAAATAGTAGTGAAAGTATAGTTGAAGAACCTTCGTGCACAGACATACCATAACCTCTCCAAAACGTGACCCGTCTTTAGCGAGAGAAGAGGAAACCCAACCCTGAAATCTTTCCCGAGGCGGTAGTTCTCGTTTTTCCCGCCAGGGGTCCGAAGAGGAACAACGGGGAGGGAGCGAAGGAAATAGAAAGAGAGAGAAGAAAATGATTAGGAGGGCATTAGAAGGTGGAGGGAAAAGGATATGGTAGAGGGCGTTAAAGGTAAAAAGGAAAAAAAACAGGAATTATGAATAAGA
>BOPN01003910.1:67500-70000 GCA_017312705.2 Penaeus japonicus | reverse complement strand
TTAATGAAAGAAGTAATGATGATGATGATGATGATTATGATGATATGAAAAAAAATTATGATGATGAATAAGGATGGGGATTATGATGATAAAGATGATGATATGATTTTTATAATAATGATAGTTATGACGATGATGATAATATTCATAACAATGATAATTATGATGCTTGTGAGAAGGTAAATGATAATGGCTACATTTTAATCCATATGTTCATTTTAATCATTTTTTCCATTGTTAATTTAATCCTTTTTCATTTTATCTTCATCGTATCAGACTTTCGCAGACTTCAAGAATACTTAAAGATATGAGGAAGGGAATTATTCAATCATCTCCTTTATTTCTGTTCGTTCTCGTCTCTCCTTTTTCTGAATAATCCTTGCTTCCATTCCATTCCATTCCTTTCTCTTGTTCTCTCTCCTCTTCTCTCTCTCTCTTATTTCTTTCCCTCTTCTTCTTTTTCTTCTTCTCTCTCTCGTTTTGTCTTCATTTTTCCTCCTCCTCTTCCTCTGTCTGTGTCTCTCTGCTTCTCTTTCTCTCTTTCTCACATTTTATTTTCTCACATTTTATTTCATCTCATCTCTTTTCTCTCTATCTCTTCTCCTCTTTCTCCTTCTCCTTCTCTTTCTCATCCTCATCCTCTCGCAGATATATACCAATAAAGAATGTGCACATATAAAACGAGCAAGGACACGCATGCCAACAAACAAATGAACGTGCTTAAATAATCCAAACATTAATCATGTAAATATTACCTTCCTTATCATAACATCCGTACGGTTTGCCATGCACTAGTCCCTTACCATGCACTATAGTCCCTTGCCATGCACCAGTCGCTTGCCATGCACCAGGAAATGTACATTGAAAAAGTTCCATCACTGAAACGCAATCATAATGGACCTCAGAAGAACATACAAACTCTTTTGAAAAGCAATATAATGACTAAACAAATACAGCGCGTGCTTATCAACAATGACAAACAAAATAAATATGATAATATGCTCATCCGTGTTTGATCAAGGTTCAGGAAGTGTAGTGAGAGAAAACATATGATATACACTTCTTAAATAATATGCCCTAAGTCATCATGCAGATTCCTTACGTAAACGATATGAAGTGGAAGATGTTCCAACATTTTTTTTTTTTTTCGATATTTTGATAATTAACGAGCATATTATTAACGAAATATCAGTGTGTGTGTGTTTGTGTTTGTGTGTTTGTGTGTGTGTGTGTGTGTGTGTTGTCTTACTTCTTAACCATCTTTCAAGGAAGCCCAACATTTCATCAAGAAAAGAAAAGTATACAAATATACAAACATATAAATAGATATAAAAATGCGTATCTAACTGTTACAACATAGACATACACAGCACGATAAAATACCCATTTTTTTTACTTATATTTCTTCTCTCTCTCTCTCTCTCTCTCTCCTTCCTTCATCTCACAAGAAACCACAGCCGATTTAAATAACGGAAGAACCCTCGCCATAAATGCTATGGATACGTTTTGCGGTTATAAGTCTTCGGTCAATAGTTTTGTAACTGGGATTTTTTTTTTATTTCTCTCTCTCTCTCTCTCTCTCTCTCTCTCTCTCTCTCTCTCTCTCTCTCTCTCTCTCTCTCCCACACACACCCTCTCTCTCTCTCTCTCTCTCTCTCTCTCTCTCTCTCTCTCTCTCTCTCTCTCTCTCTTCGAATGGCTAGTTAAGGTAAAATTATTTTATTTAAATTCTATTTTTATTCTACTACGAATGAATTTATTTAGAAAAAATAAAAACTCATTTCAATTTATTTATATTTTGTTTATTCTGCTCAATAATGATAGTGATATATTTAAGGATATATCTTTATCTAAATTTTTTGTTTAATCTTTTTTTTATCTTTTTTTCTATTTTATTGTTTTCTGTATCTATCATATTATTTGTCTTAGTAATGACGAGAGTAGATAAAAAAAAATCATGAAAATGAGAAATAAACAACTAAATTTTGTTTACCCTCGTTTCCCTCTGTTTGTTTGTTTGTTTGATTTACGTTGCAATGGCGAAAATACACACGAGAAAATAAAATACAAGAAAGAACAATGATAAACATCCCCTCACTCTGAGAGGTGGCTTTTTAACGGGAAAATCCGCAAACTGGCTTGGGTAAAGAAAACAAATTTCCTCTCTCGTTTATAGGAGGTGGGGATGGGAGGATAGGAGGGGGGGAGGGAGAGGGGAGGTAAGAGGGGTGTGTGAGGGGGATAGGGAAGGAAGTGGAGGAAGATGATAAAGGGAGGGAAGTGGAGGATGGGGAATAAGGGAGAGAGGCGGAGAGGGAGATGAGAACAAGAAAGAGGAGGAGGGGAGGATAGGGAAGGATGAATTACCAAAGAAGAAGAGGAGGAGGAGAGAGGGAGGGGAAAGGGGATGGAAAGAGGTAGAGAAGGGAACAAAAAGAAAACAACGAAGTGTAGAGGGTATAAGAGGAGAGAGAGAAAGAGGTAAGAAAAGAGAAAAGAG
>BOPN01003910.1:35000-60000 GCA_017312705.2 Penaeus japonicus | reverse complement strand
TATACCGTAATACTTTATGTTTTCCTTATGAATTATGGTACTTGTCACATTATCAATCATTTTAGATAATACACTATTCTCATATATATATATATATATATATATATATATATATATATATATATATATATATATATATATATATATATATATATATATATATATATATTATATATACATATATGCATTTCTAAGTTACCCTTTGATTTCTTCTAATAGAATTTAAAATTCATAGAAAACAAAGGATCTTGGCTTAGCCTGGAAATTACATCAATGGTAGTTTTTTTCCCTACCTAGACTCTTTTTTAAAACATTTTTTCATCCTTTTGAGGCAGAACAAAATATTTCCTTATATGTCATATACAGGAGCACAGCATTAATCTCTCAAACATTTCTTTTAATAGCCATTAGATACAGAAACAAAAGCATCTCTTAAAAATTTCCGAGTGGGACAATATATATATATTTTTTTTTTAATCGATATCATCATTCATTTGAGGTTCAAAACATGATAACAAAAAAAAAAAAAAAAACTTAATATATCCATGCGTCATCAGTTTCATATTAAACCTTTGTTTTACATTCACTCGATGCAACAAAAATGTTTATGCATAACAGGAGCTTTCTTGAAGATTTGCCATGCACGCCCAAGTACCAGGGTTGAGGCGCTACCATGGGAAAGTGAAAGCTATTTTTTTATGCTTCAGTGTGGTGCAAAAAAAGGTTACGTTTGTATATATGTTGTGTTTTTTTTAGTAGTAGTATTGTTATTGTCATTGTTAATAATCATTGATATTATCATTGCCATTATAATTGTTCTTGGTATTATCATTATTATCATTATGATCATCATCATTATTATTATTATTATCGCCGTTCAGTGTGAGAGAGACAGAGAGAGTAAGAGAGAGCAAAGGAAAGAAATGTGTCTCTACATATGTGTGTTTGTAAGTGTTTGTATGTGTGTGTGATTAAGATACCCCTTAGTCATCACCAGGTACGATAGCCAGGCCATTTCCCTCGACATTTAACAAAAATTCTCCAATCCAAAGAAAATGGAATTCTTTCACGTTTCCCTTTCTCTTCCTGTGTTATGTTCTGATTTTTCAGGTTTTTTCTTATTCTTCCTCCCATATTTTTTCTTTTCTTTTGATTCATATATATCATAGGAATTCTAAATGAAGACGGTTTTTGTTTCGCTGCATCAGTATTTTTATTCTTCTTTTAATTTTTTTTGGCATTTCTATCCTACATTATCTTTATTTTTCATTTTTTTCATCATTTCTTTTATTTCATTATACACTCGGCATTTTCACACTGCATTCATACATTTAAGCCTATGAGACAATATTGCACAACATTGCACAATTGTGTCTAATCACGTACGTTTAGATCTCGACCTTTTTAATAGCTATCGAGGGTGTGGGTTTGCGACCTTGCGTCCGTTAATTAACCCGTCCGTTAACCCGTCCGTTCAGGCTGTCTGTCCACTCGTTAATCCGTCCATCCATCTATCCATCCATCCATTCATCCATCAATCCATCAATTCATTAATCCACCCATACATCCACCCATCCATCCACCCACCCACCCACCCACCTACCCACCCACCTATCCACCTACCCATCTATCCAACCATCCATCCATACGTGCATGTCCCTCTCCCCCTCCCTCCCCCCACCTCCCCCCTCCTCCCTCCCTCACCACCACCAACAAACACGCCGCTTCTCACCCCTCCCCCTCCCATCCCCCCTACCTCCCCTCCTCCCTACCCCCCTACCCCTCCCTTCCCCTAGCTCCCCCCTTTTCCCCCTCCCTCGCCCCTCCACCCCCTCCCTTCCACCCCCGCGCCCATCTTGCGTGCATGATAACCCCCCCCAGTGCCGGCATTAAACACACGGATTTCACCTGTGCCTCATGACCGGCCGTTGAAGGTTATTTACAGCGTGTGAGAGGTCGCCGGCTGGCCGTATGATAGAGCAGTTGATGACGCCCGGCGCATGCCACCTCCGTTACGGCGGTCGGTCATGCAATCGACGGGGTCCGCCGTGCCTCTCATGCGAGCTTCGGTCGAACTGCCCTTGTCGTCCGGCAGTCTCCTTCTCCTGACCTCCAGGGCAGCCTCTCTCGCTCTCGTTCTCTCGCTCGTTCTCTCTCTTTCTCTTTCTCTCTCTTTTTCTCTCGCTCTCTGTCCTTGTTTAGGTCTATCTGCCTGCCTGTCTCTTTCTTTCTCTCTCTCTCTCTCCTTCCCTCTTTCCATCCTTCCTTCCACCCATTGCTCCCCCATGGGCGTAGGACAGCCGGCATTGCAGTGTTGATTCCCCAGGGCAACCGCTCTTATGTTGCCATCTGGTTAACGTTGCAAATGTTGCCTAAGATTGGGTGTGTATGCGTGTGTGCAATATTCACTGCTAGCCGTGCTTGGCTTGCAATACCTTTTCTGCACTTATGCATAATTCGTAATTATCTGATTATAGTCTAACCTTATTTGTTTATTTTTTCTATTTTTTTAATCTATTTATTTATCTTTTTTTTCTTATATATCTTTATTTTTCATCTTTATCTTTACTCTCTTTATCTATTATTTTCCTCTTTTGTAGACGAATAGAGTGACGTGCACTGACATACGCGTGTGTCTTTGTTTACATAATAGAAGAATTACATCTTACTGGAACTCCTTCAGGATCGGAAAAAAATTACCAAATGATAGATACATAGAGATAGCAATAATAACAATGGGAATGAGGATAAGTTAATGATAGTGATGATAACGATGGTAAACACTGATAATGATGATAATGATAATGATAATAATGATAGGAATAATATTGATGATAATTATGATAGCGATAATGATAATAATAATTACATTGGGAATAATAATGTTATTAATGATAACCTCAACTACTAATGATAACAATAACAATAATAATGTTAATAATGATGGTGATAATGATGATAATAGTAATAACATTAACAATAATAATGTTAATAATGATGATGATAATGATGATAATAGTAATAACAATAACAGTGATAATGTTAATGATAATGATGATCATAATAATAATGATAACAATGATGTTTTTTTAATTACCCAGACGACGAGGAGCAAAAACGAAACCACGTGTTAATATACTTTGCTCTCGATTCTTGACTTCTTTTTCACTCTCTTTCTTTTTCTCTCCTTTTTTTATGCTTAGTTCATGTTTCTCGGTATATTTCTGGCTTGCCTTGACCACTCACAGTCAGCTGATCGGGGTCTGTTCGATAAACTGGAATCTGGTTCTTCCATTCACCGTCATTATCATTATCATCATCATCTCTCTCTCTCTCTCTCACTATCCCTTCTCTTTCCTCTCCTCTTCTTCTCTCCTCTTTCCCATTTTCCTTCTCTTTCCTCTCCCCTTCTTCTCTCCTCTTTCCCATTTTCCTTCTCTTTCCTCTCCCCTTCTTCTCTCCTCTTTCCCATTTTCCTTCTCTTTCCTCTCCCCTTCTTCTCTCCTCTTTCCCATTTTCCTTCTCTTTCCTCTCCCCTTCTTCTCTCCTCTTTCCCATTTTCCTTCTCTTTCCTCTCCCATTCTTCTCTCCTCTTTCCCATTTTCTCTCCATTATTCCCAACAGTCACCATTATTATCTTTTAACTCTAACCTCACACCATCGCAGTCTTCGGTTACATCACACGCATCAATGTCAATCAATGTCCATCATCAATACTCATAATATAACATCAATATTCACCATGAAGACTGACGAAAAACTATTTGTTGATATTATTGTAATTTTGATTATATGTTTGATAATTTTTGATCATGAATGATGATAAGTTGTTGTTGATGAATAAAGAATGATAGAATTGTTTTTTGTTAGGCAAGATTGACAATGATAGTTTGTTTGTTTGTTTTTGTAAGCGAAGAATTACAATAATAATAGGTTTGTTTGTTGACGAAGATTTCACGAAACCTATTTTGCGTATGGCCGATATTTTCAGCCAAAATTCACACACAAAAAAAAATCCCCTATTTTCCGTATGGTCGATTTTCTTCTGCCAAAATTCATCCCCCCCCCCAAAAAAAAAAAAAAAAAAAAAAATCCCCGCCTCCCACCACCTAGAACTCTAAGGACCTCTCCCTCCCTATCCCGCAGGAGACGCAGGAAGAAGTAACCGTCTTGGGCGAAGTCCTCGTGCGCCGTCCTGCCGTGTTGGTCTCGGGCGCCCTCGTGCTCCTGGGCGTCCTCGACTGCCTCGTCAGCCTCGCCTGCGCCGCCATCAGTGCCAGGGAGGCCTGCGGACTCTACTCCAAAGGGGAGGACACGACCCAGGGGCTTTCCGAAGGGCACAACCGCAAGGAGAGGCTCTACCGCTGGCTGGGACAACAGAAGACCATCTTCCCCATCGTGAGTGTTTTCGGTTGTGATGTTTTTTCCCTCTTGGAATGTTTCTTGGATCGATAGATGGAGATGGAGAGGGAGAGGGGGAAGGGGAAAGGGGAAGGGGAAGGGGAAAGAGAGGGAGAGGGAGAGGGATGGGGAGGGAGAGGGGAAGGGGAAGGGGAAGGGGAAGGGGAAGAGGGAAGGGGAAGGGGAAGGGGAAGGGGAAGGGGAAGGGGAAGGGGAGGGAGAGGGAGAGGGGGAAAGAGAAGGAGAGAGAAAGAGGGAGAAGGAGAAGGGGAAGGGGAAGGAGAGGGAGAAGGGGAAAGAGAAGGAGAGGGAGAAGAGGAAAGAGAGGGAGAGGGAGAAGAAGGAGAAGAGAGAGAGGGAGAAGAGGAAGGAGAGGGAGAGGGAGAAGGAGAAGGAGAGGGAGAGGGAGAAGGAGAGGGAGAGGGAGAGGGAGAGGGAGAGGGAGAGGGAGAGGGTGAGGGAGAAGGAGAGGGAGAGGGAGAGGGAGAGGGGGAGGGAGAGGGAGAAGGGGAAGGAGAGGGAGAGGGAGAGGGAGAGGGAGAGGGAGAGGGAGAAGGGGAAAGCGAGGGAGAGGGAGATGGAGAAGGGGAAAGAAAAGGAGTGTGAGAGGGGGAAAGAGAGGGAGAAAGGGAAAGAGAAGGAGAGGGAAAGGTAGATGGGGAAAGAGAGGGAGAGGAAGAGGAAGAGGGAGAGGGAGAGGGAGAGGGAGAGGGAGAGGGAGAGGGAGAGGGAGAGGGAGAGGGAGGAGAAGGAGAAGGAGAAGGAGAAGGAGAGGGAGAGGGAGAGGGAGAGGGAGAGGGAGAGAGAGAGAGAGAGAGAGAGAGAGAGAGAGAGAGAGAGAGAGAGAGAGAGAGAGAGAGAGAGAGAGAGAGAGAAAGAGAAAGAGAAAGAGAAAGAGAAAAAGAGAAAGAGAGAGAGAATGGGAGGGGTGGGGGGAATCACACAAAGTCAGTAAACCGTATACTGCAATTTTCCCAGGCCGTGTTCGTTCCCGTTACATAGCCCCGTCATCTCTCTCTCTCTCTCTTTCTTCATTTTTTTTTCTCTCTCTCCTCTTCCTCTTCCTCTTGCTCTTCCTATTCCCCTCACTCTCCCTCATCCCCTTACTCTTTCCCTCTCCTTCTCCTTCTCCCCCTCCCTTTTCCTCTCAGTCTCCTCTTCTTCTCCCCGTCCCTCTCCCTCTTCTCTTTCTTCCCTTCCCTCTCTCTCCTCCTCCCCTTCTCTCTCTCCATCTCCCTCTCCCTATCTCCTTCTCTTTCTTACCTCTTCCCCCCTTTTTTCTCTCTCCCCCTTTCCCTCCCTCTCCTTCTTATCTTTCTTTCCTTTTCCCTCCCTCCTCCTCTCCTCTCTCTCCATCACCCTTTCCCTCTCTATCTCCTTCTCTTTCTTCTCTCCCCCCCCCTTTTTTTCTCTCTCCCCCTTATCCCCCCTCCCTTCCCTCATTCTTGTTCTTCCCCCCTCTCTCTCTCTCCTCCCCTTCTCTCTCTCCGTCTCCCATTCCCTCTCTATCTCCTCCTTCTTCCTCCCCCCCCCCTTTTTCTCTCCCTCTTCTCTATCTTCCCCCCTCTCTCTCCTTCTCCCCTTCTCTCTCTCCGTCTCCCATTCCCTCTCTATCTCCCCCCTTCTTCCCTCCCCCCCCCCCCCTTTTTTCTCTCTCTCCCTTTCCCCCTCCCCTCTCCCCCTCTTCTCCTTCTTCCCCCTCTCTCTCTCTCCTCCCCTTCTCTCTCTCCGTCTCCCACTCCCTCTCTATCTCCTCCTTCTTCCCTCCCCCCTTTTCTCCACCCTCTTCTCTATCTTTCCCCCTCTCTCTCTCCTCCCTTTTCTCTCTTCGACTCCCTCTCTATATATATCTCCCTTCTCCTTCTTCCCTCCCTCCCTCCCCCCCTTTCTCTCTCTCTCCCTCCCCCCTCCCTTCCCTCATTCTCTTTCTCTTCTGCATTGAAATACTCGTACTGGACGCAATAGCCCCAGTCTGTCTCGATAAGTAATTAACAGCGAGGCAAACTTTCCCATCCCAACAATGGCGAAAACACGACGATTTTTTTTTCCCTTTCCCTTTAATGACTTTTTTTTTCAGTGAAGGGAAACTATTTTTGTGTTTACGATTGCTGTGATCATGATAAAGGAATTTCGATATGCAATTAAGGAAGGAATGATGGAGTGTTTATTCGTTCGTCGAGTGAATAAGGGAATTAGAATTTGATTACTTTTTGTTGCGTTTGAATTTTTCGCTTGTTTCATTCGACCGATTAATAACATCGGAATTGTTATTGTAGTTATTTCCGGGTCATTATCGTTTTTTTTTCTTTTTTTTTCTTTTTTTTCGTTTTCTCCAATTGCTATAAAATCGTATTAACATTTAGATATGATGTTAAGTATGTTTCTTGAATCACGTACAACAATTATGGGTCTGTATCATACAAAGTTTTCAATTGAACGATTCATTCCGTAAAGTCAATAAAACCTGACTTTCCCATCTAATGGCGCCGTTCAACTTTCGCTATTGCTTCTTTTTTTCTTTTCTTTTATGACAACCTCTTTCAACTTCTTCCGGTCGCCTTTTTATCTTGTTTCTTCTTCTACGCGAACACTTTGAAACTTTCGTCGGTACATTTGAGAAGCCCGGCGGCTATTGGATTTACGTTCGGTTTCACTTCCGTAAATATGGTAGAAATCTGAAGTTCGGGTCATTTAGGTTCAGGGAAATATACAGTATATACAGGATTTAGTTTTCTTCTCTTTCTGTATTTTATTTTTCTCCATTTTTTTTTCTGGGACGAGTAATTTTGCAGAAACGGGGTAGAAGAATGGTGGGTGATGTGAATTTACATAGAAAGACGAATATAAATGTCAGTGTGTACGATGGATAATATCTTTACCTATGAAAATGACATTTGATGCATGTGCATGATATTGATTAGCTTTTGTTTAATGTAATTGATATTAAATATGACATTCCTCTATTCATGAAAGAGATATAACCATTTACCTAAGCAAAAGTACATTCATCTTTTATATGGTATGAATAAATAATTTTTCACGAAACCTTGAAAAAAAAATTCCCTTAACTAACCTCGACCACCTCCCTCCCAGGGCTCCTCCCAGGGTCCCCCTCGAGGCGTCTCGTCCGTGTCGCAGTTCGTCCCTCTGTCCTCCGACTCGTCCTCCTCCTCCGCCACGCCCCGCAAGTCCTCCTCGGGCCCCTCCGGAGCCTCGTCCTCCCTCCCGTCGGCGTCCTCCCACCGCGTCCTGCCCTCCAGCGGCTCTTCGTCGGGCAAGACCAACAGCACCAGAGTGACTCCTCCGTCTGTGCCTTCGATCCTGAAGCCCTCCTCCCTCCCGTCCCTCCACGGCTCCAGATCGCTCCCGCCCTCGTCGTCCTCCGCGGCGGTGGTGGTTCCCTACAAGCACAAGCACGCGCTGGTCTCCCCGACGTCCGAGCAGCCGCCCTCCGCGTTCCCGCATCCACAACATAACGTCAAAGTCAGCATGCCGACGCCCTTCCACCAGCCACACCACCAGAGGCACCCACACCTCCACTCTCTCCCTCTCCCCCACCCTCACGCCCATCCTCACCCTCACCCTCACCCACATTCGCACCCCCACGCCCACCCACAGCACCCGCCCGTCCACCCACACCAACTGCCTCAACATTTCCCTACACACGCCGCCCATCCTTCGCTCTACTATCCGCATCTGGTGACGCCCATGATGCCGTACTACCCAACAGATCAGGTGAGTGGGATGCCTCTTGTTCTGAACTGTTCTGTTGCTGTTATTGTTTTTGATAATATTGATGATGGTTATGAGGATGACTACACTAGGTGTGATAATGATGCAAATGATAAGGATAGTAATGATATTGATATTGATAACGATAATGACAATGATAA
The DNA here is from genome assembly GCA_017312705.2 of Penaeus japonicus. NCBI lineage: Eukaryota > Metazoa > Arthropoda > Malacostraca > Decapoda > Penaeidae > Penaeus > Penaeus japonicus. The sequence goes on along the minus strand of BOPN01003910.1, from coordinate 51,706 downwards.
TAGTAATTATGATAATGACGATAATGATAACAACAATAATGATGATAGTACTATAATAAAAAATTATGATAACAAATAATACTATAATCATAACAACAGCAACATGAGTAATGATGTTAGGAAGAATAAATGTAACAATACTGAAAACCCGACTAATCCCCCAACCACTTCACCCTACCAGACAACCACAGCCACTCGAGAACTCCTTTCACTAAAAGCCCAATTCCTATTCCCATTCCAGGAACTGCACCAGCAAACACGCAAACACAAGAAGAAGGAAAGCAGCAAGAAGCGCAAGGATGGCAAGAACAAGCAAAAGGAAGAGGAAAAGAAGAACAAGAAGAAGAAGAAGAGGAAGAACAAGGAACTGACAGATGAACAGATCGAGAGAACATACACCGGCTTGGACAGAGAACTGGCCGAGGAATTTATTGATTCTACAATGGAACCCGGCCTCTCGCTCCAAAGGGCTTTCAACACCAGTTTCGACCAAGAGTCCTTTTAGGAAAATATAATGATAGTTAGAATAATAGTAATGATAAGTGTCCATGTTTTTTCGACTTTTTCGTCCTGCCAAAATAGTGTACATGAAACTAACCTTTTTTTTATTGTATATGTGTTTCTTTTAAAAAGTCCATGACTTTATAAGTTTTATAAGTTGACTTTGTTTTGATGTCATATTTGGTCCTTTGTTTTTATTTTTCTTCTTCTATTTACTTCTGTTTTTGTATCATCTTTTTTTTGAATGGGTCCTTTTGCTATTTTAGAATCAATAACTTACCGGTAACAAGGTTTGTAAATGAATTAGGATTTATAACCTCATGTATATACATATATATAAATATATATGAATATGTCATTATACATATACATCCTGTCATAAATGTAAAGGTGCATAGCCAATGGTAACATTTGTATATAATGAAACAAATGATGAACTATAAGATTATTTCATCATGAAAACCATAAATTATTGTACATCTGATTCTCTGCACATTTTTATTGTACTGCACATTTGTTAAAAAAGTCACTGGATTATTGGTTACAAAACCGTTTCATAAAAAAACATTAATATATAAAAAAAAAATCAATTTTCAGTGCCATTGAATTAATTTAGTGATTAAATTCATAACTGCCAGTTCAGTATTACTTTTTGATCGTTATTTCATCCATAAAGCCACATCTGCTTCTGGAAATAACTACATATATCAATAGTATTAAAAATGTTTGAAGAAATATTCAAACTCTATTTCGGTGAAGCTTCATTATGCATAAATTTTATACTTTTAGAATTATATTAATGCCTCTTTGTATTATCCACATTTAAAAAATACCAAGTGTAAATATCATAATATATTTTTTGCAATGTTTTTTTTTCATTGCTGCTCAAGTTCATATAACTATAAGTTTAAGGTTGTAAATAGTGCATGATGTATATATATATAAAGATAATAATAAATCATTTAATGTTTTCTTGTCTTTCACTCTCCTCCACACCTGAAAACAAAACCCAAATTTATGAAGCAAAACAGATATAATATTCATAATGACTGTAAATATAAGCATAACAGCTCAATGTATAACAAACAAATAGGTGAACAGACAAGAAAAACACATAGAAATACATGTTGAAGGGTTAATAACTACAGTCACCAAGGAGTTAGTTAGTAGGCCTACCTGACCTCATCTGTTTTCCCTAAGCCTTGAGAAGTTGCTGAGGAAAGCATGGTCTTATTTTCACTGATATTATTCTCATGATTGATATTATCATCATTGTTATCATTATCATCATTATTATCATTATCATCATTGTTATCATAATCATCATTATCATCAATATCATTTCTAACTTAATAACAATAAAATAAATAAAATATACAAATCGAATTAACAACAGCAACAGTAAGGAAACTAATTTAAAAATTCCAAAAAATTCAAGAAATGTAACAAGAAAGTGAAGTCAGGTAGGCCTACTAAATGCACTCCTAACATGACTGAGTTAAGTAATAACTTACCAAAAGAATATACATGATAATCAGAATTTATTTTTTTATTTTTCATACATATAGAAATATAGGAATATAGGTATGAATATTAGCATGAATAATATGTTATTTTCTCCATAAAAAGAAATATCCACAGCATATGATATGGAATCATTAATGTGAAAAAAAAAAAAAAAAAAAAAAAAAAAAAAAATATATATATATATATATATATAAATATACATATATATATATATATATATATATATATATATATATATATATATATATATATACATATATATATATATATATATATATATATATATATATATATATATATATATATATATATATATATATATATATACATATATATATATATATATATATATATATATATATATATATATATATATATATATATATATATATATATATATATATATATATATGTGTGTATATTTATATATATATATATATATATATATGTATATATGTATATATATATATATATATATATATATATATATATATATATATATATATATATGTATATATATATACTTTCTATATCTAAAACATGTATTATAATGGTTCATAATTCCCTATGGAATGCTGACAAAATGTGTTTAAACATCTTTGCTTACAAATACTATTTAGCTTTGATTAATCATAATGAAACATGACTTAGTATCTTGGTATCTTTCTTTTCATCTACAGTTATATCCATCTTTGTCAAAAATTATTTAAATATCTAAAATATGTTTTTTTTTTAAATAAACTTTCCATTCCCTTACATAATTTTACTGAATATATTTCCAGATAAAGAGACTGATACTGTGTATAATTGAAATACTATAAAGCTACAGCATAACAAAATAATTATATACGTATTGAAACCTTTATTTCAAAAAATTTTGAACTCAAAAACACATTCTCATAAAGCATCAACAGAATATACAATAAAAGTTCAGCATACAAACATACATTATTAATATTTTCAACTCTACGCAAAGAGATACAACCACGCACAATAAACCTGAACTTTCCCTTCTACTTAACTATTCTAAGCATGCGCTAACAATGTGAACATTACCAAATATGAAGACCAGAAAGCTTGTGAGAATCCATAGAGAGAATTATGTTCATACAAGAAAATGAGATAACTATGGTAAAAGAAATGTCCTATGGGAAACCTGTGTGCATTTTCTCCCATCACTGACCACACACACCAACTACTTATCTTCCAAAAATCAGAGAATATTTTCACACTATGTATGTCCCATCTCATAGGAGAAAGGTCCTCCCTATGGTTTGAACCATTTAGAACTTGAATGCAAGTTTGCATGACCAATTCTCTACCTACATTCCTATGTATCTATATTTTCTATGCATAGTAATCTTATTTGTACTGCTTATGTATCATTTTTGTATTTATGTAGTTATATCTTTCTTTTTATTATAAAGATTTTTTTTTTCTACTTTCACTGTATCATCTCTTTGCTTCACAGTACTGATTTCATAAGATCTGATATGAGTCTGTGTTCATGAGATATAAAAGAGGTAGAAAAACATCATACACAAATATATTTACTTTAAAAATTAGGAGTTTTTTTCTTATCATCTGCTAACCTTTCAAGTTTTCCATGAATATACATATGATACACAAAGACAAATGCAAAAAAACAAAAAACAGTATTATTCACAAAAAATAAAACAAAAATCCCCAAAAGGCTAATAAAAAACACGTAATTCTATATCACTTTAATATACAACAATACTCATATACTTTACACATGGCATAGAGATTCTTACACTGCCATAACACCTGTATGTAATGAAGTCACTATCTTTTACCAAAAATACATAAAAAAAAAAGTCAGTGAAGAAGGTGACACAAGCAACAATACTATACAAATGCCTCTATCACCTCCCAGAACATCCCGAACCCTAATCTAAATGAAACCAATTTCCCTCGTCCTGCTGTTAGCTCTCTCCCTCCTTCTCGCCAAGCTTGAAGTCGATGGGCTTGCCTGCAACTCCATGATCCTGCCGGGTGCTCGAGGTCAGAGAACATCTTGGGGTCGACGAAGAGCGGCTTATTCTTGGCAAGGAAGGTGGTGAACATGCCAGGAACAGCTGGTACATGTATGTCCTGGACCTTGAAGTGGATCTGTGAGATAGATATAAAGAATAATAACACTCAAAACTTAAAAAAAAAAAAAATAATAATAAAAAAAAAAAAAAAAAAAAAATAAAAAAAAAAAAAAAAAAAAAAAAAAAAAAAAAAAAAAAAAAATATATATATATATATATATATATATATATATATATATATATATATATATATATGTATATATATATGTATATATATATATATATATATATATATATATATATATATATATATATATATATATATATATATATATATATATAGTGGTTCCATTGTATAGATATACAAAATAGTAATATTCAAAACTGAATACAGGAAATATGAGTAATCATCAAATATCAGAAGACTTTTCAATAAAGATAATATTTCAATCCACCATAACATTAAATCAAATTTCTCCACAAAATGCTCCAGATGCCTAGATGTATATACATACACAAAAACAAACATATACACATATATACACTTTCACAATAAAAGTAGAGATTCAGATACATAAATAGATATAATAACAGATAAAGATAAATATAGACATAGTTATAAATACAGACAGACAGCACAGATAGATATGTAATGATAAACCATCCCTACAGCAGAATAAACACAAAAATCCATAGCTTTCCCGGTCAAACTACACTTCTCTTTAGGTAGAAATGAGTAAAAAATATCATTAGAATGTAACATACTCTTACCACAACCATCAATGCCCCTAAAATAAAAACAAAGAAATACATCTCATCATGACCACAATTGTAACCAATCTGACAAACAAAAGATTATATCAGGAAGTGTACTACCCACAAAGACAAAAATAAAAAACAAAAAAAATTATAATAATTATAATAATCATACCATATCCATAAAAAATCATAAAGATGACCTTACTAATCAGGAACACAAACAAATGTCTAAAAAAAGAAAGAAATAGACAAATAAATGACAACAAAGATAATAAAAATCATTGTTTTCCCTAAAAACTACCACTCTAATGAAAAACACTTTTTCCAAAACAAACCATCATTTTTTGGACAATTGAGAAATTTATCAGGACAGACAAGCTCCCTACTTATCATCTATATGAAAAATCACTTTGAAGTCAAACAAAATATTAGACTAACTTAAAAGAAAAACTCCTCCTCTCCCATAAAGCATTACTTTAGTTATAACAACTACAAAAAAAAATACATCAGCATGAAAAAACTTGTATCCCCCACAAAAAAAAAATCAAAATCTTTCCACAGACAAAAGACAAAAAAAAAGGTACAGACAGACAGACAAACAGAAACAAACACAGCCAGATAAAAAAATCACTCCATCATTACCCCCCTTCCCCCCAACCAACCTTTTTCTCCCTCAGGAAAAAGGAGAGCGTAGTGGCGGAGTAGAGGTCCTTCTCGTGGTCGTACTCCAGTCGGGTCACGTACTTCTTGGTGATCCAGTGGATGAGGAGGGGCGTCACGAAGGTGAAGAAGCCGATGAAGGACCCCATGGCCACCACAATGCCAAAGCTCGTCTCAGCGGCTTTCTGCGGGGAGTGGGATGCTCAGAATGATGTCTCAGAAAGCAAATTCATGAGTCAAAATTGTGTAATGGAATGTTATATTATAGAAACAAAGAAAAAAATGTAAGATTCTGTTCTCAGATGACGTGACAGATGGAGAAACGTTTCCATCAGCGGGGCGAAAGACAGTGATTGTAAAGATAGGTTTTTCTTTGTTCTAGACTACAGTATCATTTATGAGAATTATTCACAATATCTTTAAACAATCACTTATTTCTGCTAAATGCTTACTAAACTTAACTAGATATGTATCATCTTATGATCCATGTGACTTTATGGGTAACTGAGAAGGAGAACTATACTGTGCAAACCCTAAAAATAAAGCCAGGAAAACCAGATGAGTGCAGTCTAGCACTGGATGGCTCAGATCTTCAATTGAAGATGAGTACACTTCACGGGTTTAATCAGAAAAAAAAATAAATCAAAGTTGGTAAAGGTTTGATAAGAGAAGTATCTCCTTCCTCTTCTTATGAGCTTTGATAAAAAAAAAAAAAAAAAAAAAAAAAAAAAAAAAAAAAAAAAAAAAAAAAAAAAAAAAAAAACAGAATGACACAACAGACAATAAGTATAAGCTATAAGAAAAGCAAATGGGAAAAAAAAAAAAAAATATCAGCAATAACTATGACCTGCACTACTACAACTTTCCATGCAAAAGTACCCACAAAGAAAAAATAACTTATCCCAACATTGGTTACCATAAACCATCTCACCTGCACAATGATAGGCTGCATCATGAGGCCTAGCATGGTAGTCGAGAGAGAGAAGGTCTTGACCATGCGAATCTGGGTGGCTAAAATGCCTCGGTAGATTTCTTGCCAAGTTCCTGGACCAATGTCTACCCTGGGGAGCGGAAAGGGCGTGAGTTTTGTGCTTTGAATACAAGAGTCTTGTAAAGTAATGATAAAGACTTCTAAACTTTATAAATATGTTGATTTGTTTTCATTTTCATCAAAAAATCAAATATCATTAATGTTCACTTACAAGAAAAGAAGAAGAAGAAAAAGAATCACAGAAATGTTAACTTACTCAATTTTGTCTTCACTCTTTGCACTGACTGGCTTCTGTGCTTCATTACTGTACTATGATGATGATAACAACGATAATAAAAATGATAATTACGGGGATGAGGATGGCAGTGATGATAATGGTAATTGATGATGACCATGACAATAGCAATAATGATGAATAATGATTGTGATGATACTCAAGATAATGAAAATAATGATGACAATAGTTATACTCATAATAATAACCATAATAATGATACTAATGATAACAATGATAATAAAATAATGATAACAATAACAAACTTGATAATAGCAATAATAATCATTATCATGATGATAATACTAATGGTGATGATGATGATGATAATGGTAATAACAGTAATAATAACTATAATAATTACGATAATTATGATAGTAAATATGATAATAAAGATAAAAATACTAAATATAATAACAATCATAATGACAATGATAATAATAATAACAATGGTGATTGCAATAATTATAACTATAATAACAACCTTATCGACAGCAATGATATTAACAATCATCATCATGATAATTGTAATAATGAAAATAACAACAAAATAAATATACCGATAATAACAATGATGATAATGATTATGAAAATAATGATAATGATAGTAATGATTATGATAATGATAATGGTAATAGCAATAATAATGATATTGATAAAGATAATAATATCAATAACAATGATAAGAATAGTGATAAGGATAATAACAATAATAATAATGATAATGATGATAATAATGATGATGGAAATAATTATAACAATAATGATAAAAGTAATGGTAATGATAATAATAATGATGATAATAATAATTATGCCAATAATAATGATAATGATACTACTAATAATAATAATGGTAATGATGATAAAAATAATGATAATATTGATGATAATACTAAAAATGATAATCATAATAGTAATGATGATAGTAATAGTAATGATAATGATAATTGTGATTATTATTTTATTACACTACTACTAATGATAACGATGATAAAGATGATAATGTGAATTATCATGATAATGAAAATGATAATAACAATGAATATGATAATAACGATAACAATAACAATAATGATAATAATAGTAATAACAACAGCAATAGTACTAATGGTAATAATAATAATGATAATAATGACAATGATAATGATATAAGGATATAAAAAATAATCATAATGATAAATGATAACATCATAATGATAACAATAACAATATCACAATCAATATAAATGCTAATTATACTAATAATCATATTGATGATAATAATGATAGTAACAATAATGATAACAATAACAATAATAATGATGAGGATAACAATAATGATAATTTTAATGTTGATGATTATGATGATGATAATGACAACAACAACAACAACAATGATAATAATAATGATAATAATAATAATGATAATAATAATGATAATGATAAAGACAAAGATGATAAAAAGGATACTGATAATAATAATAATAGTATTATTAACGAGTATTCAACTAGAGCAACGGGTGATTCGGTAAGATGGAGTAACGAGGAAGTTCCCCTGTATTTTTATGTATTTTTACTGTTCTCTTGCTCCTGACGAAGACCAGCTGAGAATGTCGCCGCTTGTCATAACTGGAGTTGGAGGAGGTGACTGGTGGACGGATGGTGGAGTCATCATGACACTTCTATCTTATGCTCGGCTACCTGGAAAAAAAAGAAAAAAGAAAAAAAACACTATTGATATGGAAGCACTGTGGAAAAAAGAAAAAAACATTATTGATATGGAAGCACTGTGGAAAAAAAGAAAAAAACATTATTGATATGGAAGCACTGTGGAAAAAAGACAAAAACATTATTGATATGGAATCACTGTGGATACATTTTGGTTTATTGGGGGAATCTTGCAGTTTGGCGCCGGTCCGTGAGGAAGTCAGCCAAGCCACGCCAAGAAAAGAACGATGCACTCCGTCAGCACCAGACTCCAGGGATGCAGGTTTGCTGATAATGCCGAAGGGGTCGACGTGATCAAAAAAAAAAAAAAAAATCCTTGCTGAAGTCGGTAAACGGGGAGAAGGCAGCAGGCGCATTTTTCAAGGGGTTTTGTTAACACTGTTCAAGTAGCTAATTGAGGTACAGTGTTGTAGACGATGACTCGATATTCACATAGCGGTCTGGATCAACGTTGGGCGATGTCTGTGTCCGGCCAGATTCACACAGGAGGTGCGGTTACGGTGATCAGCTGTAGGTCTCTCCCTCTCTATGGCTCCGGAATCTTGGGGGGAAATAATGCTATGCTGAAGTACGACTGAGTGATTGATGACTATTGGCGTCTTTGATGGCAGTGGTGGTTTTGTTTCTGAAGTGTTTTTACTGGGGGGTGGTTTTACGTGGAAAGAAATTATAACAGTTGATACGTGTGTGTGTGTGAGTGAGTGAGTGAGTGATTGAATGATTGAGTGAGTGAGTGAGTGAGTGAGTGTGTGTGTGAGTGAGTGAGTGAGTGAGTGTGTGTGTGTGTGTGTGTGTGTGTGTGTGTGTGTGTGTGTGTGTGTGTGTGTGTGTGTGTGTGTGTATGAGTGTGTGTGTGTGTGTGTTTTTATAAAATGGATAATAAATCTACGGTATTTGCACGGCAATTCTTAAATACTCGCAATATCTATTCCCACAACAACATAGTTCACAGTGCTGTTATTTACATAAATAAAATGCCATAAATCAACTACATATTTTCATATTACCCCCTAATTTCTCAATTCACTTACAACTACAATACTGATAATAAAAGAATGATCGAAGTACCAATATATTAATTTTCAATCATAATCAAGACACCATTACGTGACCCGTAACTAGACTCCAAGAGTATGTTTACATCCCCGTGGAAACGTCTCCCTACAACGTTTACAATATAATTCTATTAAGGACTTTTGAGGCAAAATACAGGTAAGATCTCAATAGAAGAAGCACAATATATATGTAATACTTGAGTATATGTGAGGGAAAGGAAGATAAAGGGAGAGAATTAGGAGATATTGACAATTATATGTCGGCCTTCGAGGTTATGTGATTCTGTAGAGTTTTGTTTATGTTTGATATCATTTAAATTTCGACAGATTAAATACAAATTTAAAGGGTCTATGGGGGTATAGTAGCGGCTTATGGGTTCTAATTGAGCTTATGGCCTCAAGTACCGAGTGTAAACACTTTGGAAATTCATGAAAGTAAATAATATATATATACAAAAAATCTTTAACCAGGAAATCGCTGGAACAAACTCCAAGTCCCTTTAATTTATGCCATATTATAAGACTCTCACACCTTACTAAAGCCTGTATCTGGATAGGTATCAAAATTTCTTTGTTTGAGAATGTTTGGGATGAGAATATACTGAAGAAATTCCACCACTGTAAATGTAAAAGAAATTGTACCTGAGTGTGCAAAGACCGTAAAACCACTCATCCCGAAAATCACATAATTTTTTTTAAGTAGACGCTTAGTAAGAAATCTGAGTATACAAAACTATCACTATCTACCTATGTAAAAATAGTTGCAGGTGAGAGATGCACTGCCAGACTAAAGAGCACCAGCCAAAGAGGACTTTTTTCTCGTAAATATAAGAGCTCTGTTCTTTCCAAATCCACTTGAAATTTACACTGATTTGTGACAATGATAATGGAACAGTGTCAAGTGATCTCTGTCGCCTTCATACTATTGGAATTTTTGAGAAGGACGACTCACTTCCTCCGAGGATATTCTAACAAGATAAGACTTTCTCATATATTAACCTATTGACAGCGGATGGCATGATTTGCTGCCAAGGCAGAGTCGGTCATAGATGCGGATGGCACCGTGCCAGACAATGTAAACCTGCCATCCGACTGTATACATATTTTACTAAAACTGCAAACAATGGGTTAAATTGGTCTACAGGTCCAGAAGCTATCTTGCTAGAATGTAAATGATCGAGATTTGTTGACGGTTGCGCACATAACCACCGAGAATACAGTAGTCCAAAAAAGGGAAATCAGAAGAGATATTGAGAAAATCTTGTTTTTTTCAATAACTGCTTTAGTATTTTCTTTTTTTTGTGCAATAACTTTTTTTCTTCATAATATTGTATTTTTCAGTAATTATCATTCATCTCTTAGATTTAATTAGCTATACAGAGTTATGCAGAATATATATCTTAACTTGGCACTTAATAACTTTTTGTCTCTGACATAATCCAATGAAGTATACTTTTACTTATTATTTCAGTTGGTTAACTTTATAAATTTTATGTAGATAAGAGAGAGATAGAATGAGAATGAATGAGACAAAGAATAAAAGGAAGATTACTAGAGAAAAACAAATGACATCAAAGAAATTAAATTAAAAAAGCAAAATCGCTCCAAAATCATCTTCCACATAAGACTCGAAACAAAAGTCTCCTCCTTCTTTCAGAAATGTCAGACAACGAGACAGAGAAATTTGAGGTGACAGACTACGACTTGGAGAATGAGTTCAACACACACCGTCCTGGGAGAAGGATAACAAAAGAGCAACAGATCTACGGCATCTGGGCCAGCACCAGCGACGGCGAAGAGGTGAGGGATGAGGAGGGAGGCCTTACTTCTTATAGATAGATGAATAACTAGATAAGTGAGAAAAAACATTTGGAAAAAATGATCAACTTTTGTTTTGTTTTGTTTTCTTTCTTTTTGAAAGTATAAGGTGTTCAAAGTCAAAGGAAATGATGTTTGGTCATCCATACAGGTGTTTTTATTTTAACTTTCAAATTTATGTTTATTTAGTACAGAGCTTTTTCTAGAATTTTTAGATATTTTCATGTTAGAAAAAAGAGAAAATAAAATAAATATATATACACAAAAAAATGATATATACAAGAAATCTCTAACATCCTTCCATCCCAACTTAACCCATATTTAACTTCAAGGGAGATGACAAGGACGCCCCGCCCCCTGCTGCAGTTCCCCGGGCGCGTGTGTTGCGGGGCGGCCTCAACTTCGTGCCTGGGGGTATCCAACAGGCGGGCAAGAAGAACGAAAAGGATAAGGACAAGAAAGAGGAGGAGGACGATGAGGAGTCAGAGTCCGAACTCATGCCCCGGCCGATGTTTGGGGCCAGCGCGGACTCAAGGTGCGTGCAGTGGAGCCGCTCTTCTGCTTTGTCTCTTTTGTTTTATCTTCTTTTTTTCTCTTCCTCTGTCTTTTATTTCATGATTTATTTTATAATTTCTACTGCTTCCTTTTCTTCTTCTTTGCTTTAGTTGGCTGAGTGTAGGAGCTTTATATTTTTAATTTTCCATATTTTTTCTTATTCTTTTTTTTACTGTCTTTTAACGTTTTGCTTGTTATAATTTTTTACTTTATTTTCATTCACCCCTAATCATCATCATTTTCAGAATTGTTTTATTATTTTGATTTTAGTTCTTTCTTACTTCTTATTATTGTATAACTTTGTTTTCCCTCTGTGAGCATATATATGATGACTACATTTGTAAGATAATACAATTTTTCTTCTACATCAACTACTGCAAAAAATAAAATTGGCTTCCATATACAAGTATTGGTATTTACATTTTGTCACAGTGAGATTCCATTCCTTTGCAGTGATGAGGAAACCCCCCTGAAGAAAGACATCCCTACGTCCTTTGGCAGCAAGAAGCCATCGTACTCTGGCTTCACCTCATCTTCTAAGAGAAATGACATAGCGGGCATGCGTCGAGGAGGACCGGGAGGAGCGGGAAATGCAAGCCTCCTCGGCAGCGGGCTGGGTGACTGGGAGAAGTACACGACGGGCATTGGTAGCAAGCTGCTCAAGAAGATGGGTTTCGAGGAGGGCAAAGGCCTTGGTAAGAATCTGCAGGGTATTGCCACCCCTGTAGAAGCCAACAAGCGCAAGGGCAAGGGAGCCATCGGCTTCTACGGGTCAGAGAGGAGCGAGAGGTCCCTCAAGGACTTCCCGGTGCACGATTCAGACGAGGAAGAGAAGGAAAAGTTTAAGGAGCAGCTGCAGCAGTGGAAGAAGACTGGGAACAAGAAGAAGATCAAGTACGTGTATAAGAGCGCCGAGGAGGTGATCCAGGAGGGTAAGTCCAAGAAGCTGAAGCCCACAGACGACAGCCACATCACCAAGACCAAGGTTATTGACATGACAGGACCTGAGACCCGTGTGTTGAGCAGCTATCATGCTATTGCAGGTCAGAAGAGCATTGTAGATGAGTACGAGGAGGACAAGAAGAAAAGATATGAGCATTTTGACCTCCCAGAACTGCTGCATAACCTTCAGATTCTTTTAGAGAAATGTGAGGATGACATCGTTAGGAATGCTAGGACGCAGGAGAGAGAGAATGACAGAATTGTTCACCTGAACCACGAAAGGGAAAGGTATGAGACTCTACTAGAAAGAGAGAAGAAGGAACTGGAGAGCTTGGACCAAGCTCTCACTCTCGTCGAGCGATTGGAGACACGACACAAGGAACAGACCCTCAGTCTCAGTGAAGCAGCATCCATCTTCACTGAGCTGAAGCGAGACTACCCCAAGATATACAACACATATGAGATCCCCTACCTAGCCCCCACATACATAACACCTCTCCTGAAGGAGTTGCTCAGAACGTGGAATCCCCTGGCTCAGCCTGCAGCGCACAAGGACATTTTCTCAACCTGGCAGAAGCTGGTGGACCTGGGAGGGGGCCAGCAGCAACAGCAGCCTGGGACAGACATGCCTATGGACCCTTACCACCACCTCGTTTGGGAAACGTGGGCTGCAGCTGTGCGTTCCACCGTCATGGGACCCTGGGAGCCTCGGGATTGTGGCCCACTCCTGGCTGTGTTGGAGGTTTGGAATGTGCCACTTGTACCTGTCTGGATTCAGGGACACTTACTCCAGCACGTTATTTTGCCACGTATCACCCGTGCAGTGCATAACTGGAACCCCAGGCAGGATACTGTCCCTATACACACATGGCTTCATCCCTGGCTACCCTTACTGGTGGACCACCTCCAGTCTGTGTACCCAGTGATCCGGCAGAAACTCTCAGCTGCCCTTGTTCACTGGCATCCATCTGACAGGTCAGCTAAGATGGTGCTGCAGCCATGGAAGAGAGTTTTCACAGACGTTTCAATGACTAATTTGATCCAGTCTAATATCCAGCCAAAACTAGAAGCAGCACTGATGGAAATGACCATCACCCCCCACAGTCAGAATCTTGATCCCTGGCACTGGTTCCTTGACTGGGATGACCTCCTCACTGCACAGATTTCCATAGACATTCTGGAGCGCTGCTTCTTTCCTCGCTGGTACCAGGCTCTGGGCACATGGCTCTCAGCTAGCCCCTCACACACTGACGTCCTTGCATGGTACAAAGGCTGGAGAGACCTCATGCCCAAGAGTGTGGCCAACCACCTACAGGTCCGGCAGAAGTTCCAGCAAGCCCTTGAGGTTTGCAGTCGTGCACTGAGCTACCAGCCGGGAGCAACAGATCAGTTCAACCTCCTCCTGGCTGGCCTCGACAAACTGAGCGAGCCCCCTCCTCCCCCTCCTCCAGGGTCCCCCCCCATCCAGTGCTCCAAGGACTGGGCAGACATCATCAACAGTGCTCGCAGAGAGACACTCAGCATGCGAGAGGTGGTGGAGAGGAGGTGCCAGGAACGAGGCATTGTGTTTGTACCATTGCCGGAACGCAAGCACGAGGGCAGACCCGTGTACAGGTGTGGTAAGCTTAATATATCTTTCAACAAAAATGTTATATATGTTCACACAGAGAGAGGATGGATGCCCAAAAGCCTCACAACATTACTGGATGATGCTTAGTCACATTGTTGGTGTGTTGTCAGCGCTTCACTTTGTAACTTATATGTCCTAGATTGTAACTTGTATTATATATTTTATCCAGGCTAACAAATTATTAAATGTTCAAATATTTTGTTTAATTTTTCCTTTTTCAGTACAGTTTTCATATCAAATGTTGATTTTTTATGCTCCCAAAGTTGGGGATATATACATATATAATCATATCTTCCATTAGCCAAAGTTATGGCTACTGTTATTGGTGCAGCAGATAATTATCAAAAATCATGTGATAAGAATTATATTTCCATGTATGAAAGAAACCTGTTTTTTTTCCTTAGTATACAAAATACTGTACTAAATAATAACAGTATATTATCATTAATGATGACAAATATTTCAAAGAAAGCTTTATTTTAAAAATGAGTACCTCTTTTTCATTACTCGGTCATTATACCTTAAATAATAGATTTGACAGATCCAATACTGTATATAAGAAAAGCTTTTTATAAACTATATGATACTAACATACAGATTATTTCAGTTTACACTTTCCTTCACCCAGGATCTCATTTTGCTATACAATGCAAATTAAAATAGGGCTTTAGGGCCATTAAATATCAATGGCCAGCAATGTAAGAATTGCCCACTAACAAAGAAGAGGCAAGTGGAGTGGATTTCTAAGTTACAGATATTAAAAGTGATTATATGAGGCGGAGGGGCATCTTACTTTTTTCTATTTGATGCTTATTCTACTTTTATAATTATTTCCACATTTCACTGTTACTCATTCTGTGGTAATAGATTATTGCAATATAACCATTGAGTGTTATTACTATTAATCTATTTTTGCACTGTAGATCCCTCAGATTCTTAAAATATTAAATGTATCTTAAAAAGGAGATCTGAAATATAATATTGAATGGATTGTATCCGACATGAGTAAAATGTAAATCTAAGTAATTGTATAACTGGTACACACTGATGCACTCAGAGTATAGATTAGACAAGTATATAGATTCCACATAAGGAATATGTGGATATGCAGTTGGCTTTGTTTCATTTATTGAGAAATGTTGGATCTTGCATCACATTTAAAAGAAACGTTTTATTCATTATTAATATTTTTTTCCAGTAAACTTTTGTGTATAATAATCCATCTTTTATATACAGTTATCAGACTAATTTATAAAATAGGGGAAGGAATAAAGATTTGTGCAATATAATTGTGATTTCAAAGTAATCAAAGTGAAAGTAAAATATTGTAAGTCCTTTAAAAACACATGAATAAAATCTCTGGTAGTATACTAAATTTTCTTTTTAATTAGAAAAAGAGAGAATATACATATAATCAGACAGAAATGGGAACAGGCTCTCTATCTCTGTCTCTCTGTATCTGTTCTCTTCTCCTCTCATATCCTCCCTTTTCTTGTCTCACTTTTATAATTTGATTTTTTAATGTTACTGGAACCATATTTTTTTTCTTTTCCTGAACAGTTTCTCTTCTACTTCTTATAATTTACTAAAACGAATTCTTATGAACAATTGGAAGACAAGAAATTCATCATAAATACACATCTTTATTTCTAAGTATGGAAAAGTTTCTTCAAACCTCCAAATTTTTAATCTTTCTAAAAATTAAATTAATTCCTCTTCTTTATCAACACAACTATAAAAAAAATGTAAGATGTAGTTTCTAATACAAAGGTGATAAATCCTTTTCTTTTGATACATAAAAAATGAGAGATCAATTGGAAATTAAAAATATCAATTTAATCCTTTTAGTCGTCCCCATTCATAAACTTTTGACTTTTTCCAAGAAAAATTACATTAAATTCTCTTTAATTTGCATATATAATAGAAATTGTAATAATATATATATCATATCCACTTCATTACATTTTACATATGTAAATAAAGGATTTTCTCTCTTGTTCAATATACTGGATTTGTTAGAAAAGAAAGTGATATTGATGAAAGTAACGTTTCCCCCCCCCCCCCCAAGGACACAATAAAATAGTAAAAAAAAAAAAAACTTAAATGGATATAAAGTCAAGTAGAAATGAGAATCAGTTTATTTATAAATTATTTAATTCATTTACAATAATTTACAACCATACACACTGTTAATGAGATTGGTTTCTGAGCATTTTACACAATTATTTCT
>BOPN01003910.1:25000-30000 GCA_017312705.2 Penaeus japonicus | reverse complement strand
CAAGACTGAAGGGAAAGAATATAATAGGATGCCGGCAGTTGAGGTTGCAATCTCGACACTGATTCTTGCAAAATTTCTTGTCTATGGGAAGGAACAATTTATATGGTGCTTTTATTATCTCTATATATTCATTCATTCATCAATAACATCACGTATATTATTAAATCTTCTTTTCCCTTGGTTTAGAAATTTATCATCATTCACTGGGAAGAAATAAGTTAATGCTGTAAAGAACACACTTACTGCAAAAAATCTGATAAAAAATGAAAGTTCTAAAGAAAAAAACAAGGAAATAGAAACAGAAGAAGAAAAACTAAGAAATACAGGAAAGAGAAAGTGAAGGAGAAGCAGGGGTAAGGGGAGAGGGGAGAGGGGAGAGGGGGAGAAGGGGAGAGGGGGAGGGGGTGTGCGAGAGAGAGAGAGAGAGAGAGAGAGAGAGAGAGAGAGAGAGAGAGAGAGAGAGAGAGAGAGAGAGAGAGAGAGAGAGAGTGAGTAAATAATTGCAATCTTTCCTCAACGTCACACAAGAACCCTTTCTCCTTCTCTATCAACCTTAGTTTAAAGATCATTGATTGTCACCAACTACTGGGATGGTCTGGAGGAAGGTTTTAAAGTTGGCAGGATATCTTCAGAGGTTTGGCTTTGACTCAAAGCATGTAACAACAAAGCTTTTAACAAAGTTATTTTGTTTGTGCATTTTTTTTTCATTTATCCATCTATTTGTTTTTTTTGCAAATGTTTTGCTTTTTGTATGTTACTATACAAAAAAGAGAAAAAAAAAAAGTTCACAGCAGGTATAATGTTGTATGCAAGAGTACTAAAAATGTTTTTATATTTACTTATGAAAGCTTTTGTGTTTTTATGCACCATTGGTACCCAGCATGTAGTCAATATGTTTGTATTACAACTGTACAAGCAATCTAACACATACTCTATACACATATGTATATTCACAAAATGCATTTATGAGTGAACTACACATAAACAGGTGGAAATACATACAAACATAAAAACCTTCCCAACAAACAAAGACAAGTACTAGTATACCTAGCATGCCTACACACTCGTACCCTCACAAACTCACTCTCTACACATACACTCTGAGAAAAAACACCCATAACCACAAACAGCGTGCCTAGAGAAGTCCTGCTTCCAGCAAAGAGGAGAGAGAGAGGAAAAGCAAGATTAGCCAACAAAGTCTGTAGTGGTTGAATGATCAAGATCAAGTAAAGAGTGAAAATAATACTGGGAATGCGACACAACGCGGCAATTCTAAGCAACTGGTGCCAGCCTCTGCCTCCCTAGAAACTCTGCTTAGTTTGCGGGATAAGGAAAGTTCAAGCACTGGCATGATGGCTTAGAAGGGTCACTTTGCAGTGCCACTTTGTACCTTGACTATGATCCTACTTACTGAGGATGCTTAACACAGGATGTACATTGTTAGCTAGCTGAAATGTCACTGATATTGTTAAATGTGAAAAGAATCTATTTGTTCATATCTATGGGACATGCAATCATTTGATATATACATATACATATATATATATATATATATATATATATATATATATATATATATATATATATATATATATATATATATATACATACATGTATATATAGATATACATATACATAATTATCAAATAGAAAAAGAGAAAGAAACCGCCAAGAACCTAATACAATCTGCCAGCTTTAGAAATATATATTACTTTTATTCTTCTAGACAGTACAGTACAGTACACAAAAAAATCTCCACCGACCCCATATGAATTCCATTCCTAAATAATTTGTAGAGAAAAAAAGAAAGAAAGAAATATATAAAGAATAAAAAGTGATGATAATGACAAGAAAGACAAGTTCAAAGATGTTCAAGGGCGGCCACCACCATCATGATCTCGAAAGGTGAGCTTCAAAGAAAGAAATACGTATGACTGCATGAGACTATTGAGCGGATTGGCCTGGAGCAACAACCATACTGAAACTGCTGTAGTTTACATTGTTAAAAAACAAAAGTACACACAAAATTTATATACATATACATATAGATATACATATAGATATAGATATATATATATATAATATATATATATATATATATATATATATATATATATATATATATATATATATATATATATATATATATATATATAATATATATATATATATATATATATATATATATATATATATATAATATATATATATATATATATATATATATATATATATAAATAAATATATATATATATATGTATATATATATATATATATATATATATATATATATATATATGTATATATATATATATAAACATAAATATATAGATAGATGTATACACTACACAGTTCATGACTACCCTCTCTCCTGTAACCAATGAGGAGTATCGTATAAAAAAGAAAAAGAAAAAGAAAAGAAAAAAAAATCTGTCTTGTTATTTTTCCTTTTACAATCCAGTCTCTTCCACCTCCTCCAACTCAAAACAGTATACCCGGGCAGTTTCAGAGACTTGCCCTTCTTTGCGCTTGGCCAATGATGACACCACATACAACACTGCACAAGAAATGGAGTGGAGAGACAGGGGTTTCCTAGTCTCCCTTCCTTCTCCTTCACTCTGGTCTATCAAGTCAACCACTTTTCCTTATTCAGGACAATTCATAGAAATGGATGATGAATGGCATTGATGGTAAAAAGAGAGGGAGAGACTTTTTGAAAATAGATAATAATAATAATAATAATAATAATAATAATAATAATAATAATGACAATAACACTCAATAACAATGACAATAATAGTCAATAATAATAAAATGGTCATTCACATATTTCCAAATACACAATTACTACAAGTAGGAATGGTTGCCAGAGCAGTCAGATTTTGACAAAAGACAATGGGGGGATGGGGGGAAATTAATAAAATAAAAATAAATAAATAAAAAGTTCTGTACAATTCATGCGAGATCATTATAATTCATTGACATCAATAAAAATTTGTGGAGATGTCCTAACAACAATTATCAAGTTCTTACCTTACATAACCAACCGTAAACTACATGACACGAGCTGATATTGCTGGTAACACACGCAAGTACCCTCAATTCAAAGGATAGTAAATCTCCTATCTCTACAGAAGTTAAACACAGAGTCTGCCACACGATGATGTTTACAAACCAGGTCGAGTTTTTATTATTACTTTATCTTCATTACCATACCATGAAAGAGAAAGAGTATCTTTCTTTAAAGAGGGGGTGGGGGATGGGGGATAAGGAAGGCAGAAAAAGAACAAAGAGCAGGGAGAAAGAATGCGGGGAAGAGAAAGGCCAAAACATTGAAAAAAGAAGAAAAGACAAGAGAGGTGCCAAGAAGTGCAGAGAAGAGGGGAATAGGAGAGAAAAAAGAGAGGAACTGTAAAAAGAAAAACAGAAATACAAAAAAGAAAAAGAAAAAGAGAGAAGAACAGTAGAATGAACCACACAGAAGAAACTATAATCCACACACTTTAGAGGCATGCCCTGAAAACCATATCATCTCTTTTTTCCATTACTCTTTCTTTCTGACACGCTGAGATTCTGTATGTAAAGCCTAGTATTCTCTGATTAATGCCACCATATGAAAACATGTAATACATAAATAATGACGAAAACAATAAAAGAAAAGTGTTTCACACAAGCTTTGAAAAAAGTATGAACTCTTTCCCTTTCTCAGAAATATAATCAACATCCTCTCTATGCTGACCAAGCACATACAATACACCTAAAGAACAAGCTGGAGATCAGAAGAACTACAATGTTTTTTTTTTATTTTATTATATCATTTTTCTCTTGTATGTTCTGCTCACAAATGATATTTGTGAATAAACACTGAGACAAAACGAACATTCACTTAACACTGGGATCGACTCTAAAATCAAATAATGATAATAATAATACTGATAGTGATGATGATGATAATAATAATAATAATAATAATAATAATAATAATAATAACAATGATGATAATAATGATGATAATAATAATAATAATAATGATGATAATAATAATAATCATAATGCATCTCACTCAAATTCAAGAACAATTTTTAAATTCATAAACGCCTTATGAATGAAAACGGGAATATTCTATTAAATCACATCAATAATACAAATTTACAACAGCATATATGTGTAGGAAAATCTGACGGAAATTCAATTACCTCACAGCTAATCAACAAGTTATAAAAGGAGACTAAAATAAATGTTCAATTGGTCAAAGGAGAATAATTTTCTGAACCCAAAAACTAGTGCTGCTAATGATCTTCAGTGTCATTTCAGATATATTATTCCTCTTAAAAACTACTACGGTTTTCAATGTTTTTTTTTTTTTCCCCATAGGTTACTGCATGTTTTGACAGCTTGTTTACAAAAGGAGCTCTATTATGAGAAAATCAATGGCAATAATATGGTGGTGGTGGTAATAATAATAATAATAATGATGATAAAAATAAATGATCATAATAAAAATAATCAAATTAAAAACAAAATAGTAAGCATATGGCTTTAGGTGTGATCAAAAACAATAATGGTAGCAATAGTTATAACAATAGTAATCATAACAAAATAGACATCAAATAGTTCTAAGTGCAATCCTCATCTTAATTGTTATCGTTACAGTAATGAAGGGCAGTTGTAGTAGTTGTAATAGTCCAGCAAATGAATGTCGTCTAACTTTGGTCCCTGAGCCTAACGATATGGGGGAGAAAGAGAGAAAAAGAAGCTGAGTTAGAAACAACTGAAAAGATGTAAGAAGGAAAGAAAGAGAAGAAAGAAAAGAAAAGAAACTAAATTGTGAAAAACACACACACACAAAAATATAAATATATACACATCAAGTAGAACAATGAAGCTAATAATGATTATAAGTTACTATGATTGAATTGTATGATGAGAAGTTAAATAATAAAAAAATAAGAGAGAGAGAGAGAGAGAGAGAGAGAGAGAGAGAGAGAGAGAGAGATGTA
>BOPN01003910.1:12500-20000 GCA_017312705.2 Penaeus japonicus | reverse complement strand
TCACACTAGTAACTTGTAGAAGGGGATCTCCCCCTACACGGGAACACCAGCTATTCCCGCTAGACGGGGGTCTGTTCACACTTGTCCTCAAGAAAGAACCATCGTCCCCGTCCAGCGGTGACGCCGATAGTAAACAAACTGCCATGGAGCTTTCTTCTGATGATGAGTTTTGTGGCTATTTTTCAGCTATTACGGCACTTATATAGTGTGCATTAGCCCTTGCTGCTATAAAACAAGAGAAGAAGAAACCAAAAAGACTGTGGATGAGAAAGTGGCTAGTAAGAAAAGATAAAAATGTTTATGTTTACGTTCAATGGTCAGGCGAGGAACCCTTCAATAATCTATTCATTCTAATAAAATATTATTGTGGATAAAATAAATAAAAATGGATAAATAATAAAATAAACATTATAGTTTTTGTTTTGATAAGATCTCTCTCCCTCTAGCGGAGGAGCGAACACCAACACAACGGTGTATTGGTTTTCCACTGCTAGCCAGGTGACCCAGATCACCCGCTAGTTGGGGACGTTTTCTCCATGCACATGGGGATCCCCTGCTACAAGTTACTAGTGACCATGGCTTAATACACAAAGAACAAACCCATGAATAAAGCAAAGTAACAGAATTCAAAGGGTGTACAAAGATCCAATCATCAACCTACCCATATCCATCACCCATCCACCTCAAACATTTGTTATTTGCTTTACCAAAAGTTTTTTTTTTTCTTTTTTTTTTTTTAGAAGTTATTACTGATTCAGACTAGTCTTACAGATAAAAAGTAAGGATAAAATCTTGTAAAAGGAGGCTGCATAGTTACAAGTCATAGCCACAAGAGCAGAGCCTACTCCCAAAAAGTACAATATATTTCATACCAACATCTGCTAAATTCTGCTAAATATAAATAATAATCTATATCCCTAATCATCATTCTCTTCCGTCACTTCTTTTTCTCTTTTGCTACCACATCTCATTGAATTGGAGTCAAGATAATTGTACACAAAAATAAAACAGAACTGTGAAAACCTTTTAAGATCATGAAGTAAAACCTGAGAGAGAGGGGACACACACTTATTATTTGATGGGGTACCTCCATAAAAAAAAAATTAGGTGCAGCTACACTGAGGATGATGCTAATGCTTTATATATAACTTGGAAGAAAAAAAGGTTGGGAGAAAGACAGAAGGAAACAAAACAAAGGCATACCAAGGTTAGGTGACATTATAAAAGGCCTCCTAAGTTCTAGAAAGGGTTTCAGCACATAGAGAGGGATGACCAAGTTATCAAAGTCAAATTTTGGTTAAACAGATTCTTTGAGAGGATGAACAACAACAACAAAAAACTTCAATCACCATATCTTTTCAATCAAAAATCAGAAAAAAAAGAAAAAGAAAAAGAAAAAGAAAAAGAAAAGAGAGAGAGAGAGACAAAAAAAATATAAACAACTGCAACATACATGATGTGATGATATGCTCTTTTTGAATAGAACACATTACATATCACTCACTGTTTTTCTAATACACAATTTAGCATCTCATTCTGAATTACTCTCATTGACTCCCATCTTTTAGGCCTAATTGGTGGTGACATGTATGTCATGACACCTGTATGCAATGGGTTAACAATCTCTATCCTAGGATTTTCCTACCGTTTCCCTTTGATTTTGAGAAAAATCTGAAATACACAATCCCTTATGCTTATATATACACGCACTATGAAAACTCAATACAAACATGCTAGTGGAAATTTTTAAAAATCTAGGATGAATATTCTCTTTAGTCTGACATCATTTCATCATTCCCTCACACTATTTTTTGTGTGCTTCTAATATTTAAATTTCCCCTGTATGTCCTCAAAATAAGTGCAATTACCTTGTCCATATTTTGCAAAAAAATATTAATCAACCCCTGAGAGGCCTTGCTGCCTTATGATCTGACACAGATAAGCACTAAATAATCACTTTAAATCAGTTAATTCAATTTGCACATTTCATCTTTTGGGCTTTATTTTTGGAATCAACAGACTTAAAAACTTTACAACAGTTTTCTGGCTTCCTATAGAATACTGGTGCCAGTGCCTTCTTTACCTGAGCATGACTAAAAACAGCATGTATGTCCTTTTGGGGTTACCATGCTATGACAAAAGAGACATAAATATTGTAACAATTTTTCACTTCTACAAATACTGAGGAGCAACATAATCTTCACATTACATGCATATCCTAACCCTATCCCCCAATAAGACCAAGATACAATTATAATAATAATAATAATAATAATAGTGATGGTGACAATAATAACAATAACAACAATAACATTAACAATGATGATGATGATGATGATAATAGCAATAATAATGTTTATAATAACAATAATAAAATCACCATCAATATTAATAATATCAATAATATAAATATCAACATTATCATTAATAATACTGATATCAATATTTCTAACATCAAAAATATCACTGGAAATAATATTATAATATTGGTATTATCAATATTAATATCAATAATAATATAAATTATAATTCTATCAATAAAGTTACTGGTCTTAAAAATTGCATTAATGATAATATTGATAATAATAATGATAAACATATTAATAATAAAAACAATACCATTAACCATTATCATTATTATCATTACTAATAAATATGTATAAATATATATAGGATATGTAGGTACTTATTTTCAATTTCTGTTTTTGTGTTGAAGTATGCATGTGCATCTGTATTTATATACTTATTTTTCAAAAGTATAATCAACTGACATAATGCTTTCATTCATTTACTTATCCAGCCAGAACACTGGTTCCTAATATCATTAATTTAAATTAATTAGGAGGTCAGCTTTTGCCCAATTCATTGCCAAAGATAGGTCAGAAATCCAATTCCAATGATACATATGCACCTTTTGAACCATTCAAATTTCTGTTAGCATCTCTACAGTAATAGACTGAGTTTGTTTAAACTAATCTTATATTATGTTGCAAATGACTACTATTTTTCCTATTATGGCATCAGTAAATTACAGTAATTATTTTCTGATTCCTGTAATGATCACACAAACTTTAGAAAAAGTTATAATTTTTCTTATAAATGATGGTGGGACAATTGATTCACTTTCATAAGGTTATTCATGTAAACACTGGATATCTATCAGGAAGATAACTATACAACTCATTTACATTTTCTTACATATAATATGATAATTAAATCTGCATGTGTAGGCAACACTGATGAATATCTATGTGCAGATTGAAATATTTCAACAATTTTTATCAAATAATTGTTGGTGATATTCAGAATGTTGTGAGGAGTGTAGCATGTCACTGCCTTTCTTAATCTGTAGGTGAGATGTGGAGACTCGTATTTGATGCCGATTTGATCTATGTCTGAAGGAGATGACGCTGAAGTCAGTAATGACATTGAGGCCATGCCAAGAAGCATGACCTAACAGCTTGAGATATCACTCGGTGGGCAGCTGCATGCCCTTGCTGTATTGGATCGTCGATGGGAACAGCACTAGGCAAATATATGCCCTATCATGCAAGAGTTTATTTCATAAAACAGGACTGCACTTTATGAAATCCTCTAGCAATGATTGGGTTAGGTAGCATTTAACTAATTGACCACCAATGGCACCTAATCTTATCATGGGATATATTGGCATGTATATTTGCCATAGCGTCTTTAAATGTTCAAACTATGTTTGTAATTGCTTGTGTTTCATTTTTTTTCTCCTTTAATATCAAAATAAACTCAATTTGTTAGTTTTTCACCCTACTGCTAAGGTCACAATCAGTGTAAGAATATAAAAGAAGACCTGTTATGACTTTATCTAAATAAAATGTTCCCTATTCTGCTCAAGGGTCTCTAAACATCATAACACCCACATACGGAGCTATTGCAATCATTTCAAAACATCACAAAACTGATAAAGATCATTACACAGAGTCCATAAGCATCTGAAACCTTTGGCAAGTATTTGATACATATTAGTAAACACCGCCAGATTACACTATATCCCAGAAATGTATTTCGTATCAATATAAGTGCCTCAGATCAATATATTGGTCATATTAAGTACTGATCCCTTAAATCAATTTTGGTTGGGTCATGAACAATAATTATTTTCTTTTCACTTGCCCTAATCTAGAAAGAAAAAACAAGAAACAAGAAAAAAGAAAAAAGAAATATTATAAAAATCAAACTGGTAAGCTTACCTTTAGCAGTATTTGTGACCAATCTGGAGGCATCGCCGAAGGTATTGCTGTGAAGTTCTAACCGAATGCTGCCCGCACTGTCACTTTTGATCGACTTTGCTAACGCGTCCGATATCACAATACTACCACTGGGCAAGCTGGACCCTAGGACAATGTTGGTGCTATCACTGCTGCCCGGCCGTGCGTCCGTCACCTGTGCGTCTCTCACCAGTGTGGTGGTTGTGGAGGGGTTGATTCGGATAGGTTGCGTGGTCGAGTTTCTGACCCCTGCAATGGCCACGTTACTTAAGGTTATAGTTGGAGTGTTGGACAAGCCGTTTTGCAAGCTGACAACAACAGGAATGTGGTTTTTGTTCCCACCGGTGTCCAGTTGCAGCACATTCCCCACAATATTGATAGCACCATCGTTTGTCTTCACCTTTTTATTTTTATTTTTGGCACTGATGGGCGTGGCATTATTTTTCAGGGCGTCTGGCTGCGTAGGCCGCTTGAGCGTGGCCGCCAGCGCACTGCCCATAGTGTTACCAACGTGGATGTGGCCATTGTATCCCGTGCTCACACTGATGCCATCCTTACTCGCCGAGCCTGACGGCACCGCCAGTTGCAACTTCTTGGCCAGCAGCGGCTTCACGTTGACAAATCTCTCTTGCGTACCACCAATGTTTAAAGTATTGCTAATGCTAGAGTCACTGAGAACGGAGGCTGGGTGCGGCTTTTTCAGGGCGTTTCGGAATGCACTGCGCAACAGGTCAGTACGATGGTCTGTTGTCAGGTGGCCACCCAATCTTCTGCAGTTATATGAACACGTCTGCAAGAGAGCAACCATAAATTAGTATTTACTTTTTTCCTTAGCTTTTTTCTTTCTTTTTCTTTTATTATGGAACCTGAATAAGATGAAAAATTTACAAGTACATACATGAAGAATATGAAACTGCAAGAGAAAACACTGACAAAATTGTAACTAATTAAACATTAATGTGATATATCTATGTCTCATAATATAACAATAATGATGATAATTATGATGACAATTGTTATAATAGTAGTAATAATAATAACAATAATAATAATAATAATAATAATGATAGTAATAACAATTATAACACTAAAAATAATATGGAAAAAATCCAGCTCCTTTCACTTTCCTGTTGAAAGTACTTAACAATGACAACATCAATCAATCAACCATACAAACAAATCACTCCTTTAACTTACAGCGAGAGGTTTGGGAGGCTCGCGGACATAAAAATTATCGGCAGGTACAAGAGCCGGAGCAATCCTGGGAGTGGGCGGCCAGTATGCAGGAGAGGGGGGCGTAGCATGGATGTGCGACGGGGTGCTGGGAGGATCCATGGGATGGTGTAGGGGGGGATTGGGAGAGGGGTCGCCTGCCGCCACGAGGGTGGACGCAGTGCCCCCCAGGGTCTTTACCAGGAGGGGGGAAGTGGCCGCGGCTCCCCCCACCACCATTCCTCCGCTGCTGGTGGTGGCCATGGCCGGCCCGCGAGGAGGGGTGCCCTGCAACACACAGTCACATGCCAACCAACACAACACACACCACAACGTGACGCACTCTCTAATGAGGTTTAGAGAGTGCGGTCATGTAATGGGAAAATAATTTAAGAAAAAAAAGTATTAATATTTCAAATATGTATGCACAATCCCTGAAGTATGTATGCAAAGGTACTTCCTCTCTGTGACTAGCAGCGGAAATTACCTAAAAGAGGTATAATAGTAAAAAAAAAAATTAAAAAAAAAAGTAGAAAGACAGAAAGAAGAAAAAAAGGAATGAGCCAGGGCTAAAAATCTTAATGGAAAAAGGTGAACCTTTGAATGCAGTGCTCGGAGACTGGCCCGCAGCGAGCATCGTCATCCAAGCACGACCAATGCATACTGTATTAGCAGAGGGGGTTGGAGAGGCCAAAACACTGGCTGGCAGGTGAGATGCACCAGGTGACTGATTATGGCATCAAACAAGAGCACACCAAGCAGGATGGGCACTCTTGGGAGGTGGCCCATGCGGGCGCACTTACCTGAATCTGGCCCGCTGCTGCGTCCGGCGG
The DNA here is from genome assembly GCA_017312705.2 of Penaeus japonicus. Lineage (NCBI taxonomy): Eukaryota > Metazoa > Arthropoda > Malacostraca > Decapoda > Penaeidae > Penaeus > Penaeus japonicus. The sequence goes on along the minus strand of BOPN01003910.1, from coordinate 13,711 downwards.
TTTGGCGGCCCGCGTCTGTGCCTCCTTAGCCGCCCGGTGCTCCAGGAGCAGGTCGTCAAACTTTTTGGACCTCCCGGGCACAGCACGGCGCAGCGATAGCGAGTGCGTCTTGCAGGTAAGGGAGCGCGTGCAGGGCTTGCCCGTCTCAGCCACCACCACCCCGCAGTGTACCTCTGGGTCGTACTCGCGGTCCTTGAGTGGCAGTAGCTTCCTCTCGCCCGGTTTCTTCTTTTTGTTGGATTTTTTGGGCGAGGGTGTGGGGGGCACCGGCGTGAGGGTTGTGTTGCTGCTGGCTGTGGTATGCTGCGTGGGTGTGTGTGTGGGGGTATGAGAGGGTGTGTGTGTGGGTGTGTGGGACGGGGTGTGTGTGGAGGTGGCAGGCCCAGGGGATACCAGGTGCTGTCCCCCAGCTGTCGACACCACAGGTTTCTTTAGGGTGGCAGCCAGGGTAGGCATAGAGAGAGAGGGTTGCGTCGTCACAGTCGTAACAGACGGTTGCGCACCAGCCCCAATGACCACCGTGATGCCCTGGCTGGTCGCCGTCGTCCCAAGGGTGGGCGCGGCGCTTATGGAGTTACCTACCGGGATGCCCGTCGTGCCGGGGGAGGGGGACGGGGCAGGGGTGGAGCTCGGCTGCTGCAACAAGCCTGCTAGCTGCGACTCCAGCCCACTGTTGCCCCCCTGCTGACACAACTGACTTATAGAATTCACCGCTTTCGTTAACTCATCACACTGTGACGATATTTTCTCAATCTCATCAAAACTAAATGAGTCTACAGGTACTTCAATAAGATCAGACTGAGTAGTGTTGGTGTACTGTCCCTGCACTCCACTCGACACAGCCTGAAAGTTGTGAGTCGAGGGATCGGCGTCCAACAAAACCTCTTTTGTGATTTGCTCTAGAACGGGCATTGATAACTGTTCATTATTGTACTGTTGTGGTAACACATTCTGATTACTTAAATGTGGAGGTTCAACATAATTGTCCGTATTTACAGTCTGTTGGTCCAAATAGGTAATATTACCGCTGTCATTTAAGTAGCACTGAGAATTATTGGGAAGAACGGTCTGAGCCAGGTCTGAGGAATCAGGAGTGGCGTTGAGCACGGCGTTGAGGTCCGACTCGCTGACGGTGGCCAGCAGGTCAGCCTGAATCTGGTTCAGGGTGGCCATGGACATGTGGCTCATTGGTACTGGCACCGAACCCATGG
>BOPN01003910.1:0-7500 GCA_017312705.2 Penaeus japonicus | reverse complement strand
AAGGGGTCAAAAACATCCTCCTCATGCTTGTAATTATCTCAAAGGGGCATCCCTGATATTAATCAAAGGTGCTGCCGCTGGTGCACTCCAAATTATTTCCCAGAGCCATTGGGTTAAAAAATGAGGGCAATAATATTCACATTCTGTAAACATTATATGTATATCTGTTCCAAACCATCTGTAACCACTATAAATCCATTGGGACAATCTCCTTAACCCATTAGCAGCGGATGGCATGATTTGCTGCAAAGGCAGAGTCAGTCATAGTCGTGGATGGCACCATGCCAGACATGTAAAACAGCCATCCTACTGCACAGACCTTTTTTTAATAACACAACTAATGGGTTAAATATCAATCAAATAAAGACTGTGGGCACAGAAGCATATCATATTCCGACAGTATATACTCACATTTTTTTCTGTATTTCTACATCAAATTAGACTGAAATGTCACTTTATCAACTAGAGGTAATTAACCATTCTGCAGGGGGCATTTTACACAGGGTTGGATCACTTTTGTACTGCATTTTTTCTTTTGTTGTAAAAGAGGCTATTTATTTCCCACAGTTGTGTAACTAGAGCATCATATCAAATTCTAAATTATCACTTTGCCAATATGTCATACATACTCAAATATCAAGTCTAGAAAATAAAAGAAAACACACACATCTTAAGATATAAAAGCCCAGGCTGAACATCATAAGATGACTCATTTCAGATTCAACTGCCGATTAAGTGAAACGAAAGTACAGTTTGTTTTTAATACCTTTTAACAATTCCAAGATAAATAAATAAATAAATAAATTAGTGAAACTGAAAAATTACTTAGCATGCTATTAAACAGCTGATCAATCTTTTGTACAAGGGAGAGAGAGAGAAGGAAAGAGAGAGAAAATCAAACAGACATTTGAACAGTACAGCAGATCCTCCGGTAGCATGGTATAATGTCAGCTGGTTTCCTTCAACATTATCCACTTAATATATTTCCAATATAATAGACAGGATCACACTCAGCATATCCCTGTACTTACCCCACAAAGTGAGAACTAAACTAAACAAGTATACTGAGCTTCACTACCTATCCCCCAGCACACACTGCCACACAAACCAGTTTCACCTAAAGTTGCCTTTTTCTACCTTGGAACTCCCTAACAATCTCATACCTTTATTCATTAATCAAATTTTTGCAGTTTTCCAGGGTAGTTGAGAATGGTTGTGTGGCATCGTAAATACCAGAAGTAAAGTTTTAATATTTTACAAAAATATCACAGGAGACCTTCATAGTCTGTGGCATAAGAAATATGAGGTTAGGCAGGTTAGAATAGAACATTTGAAACACAGCCTTACAATCAATTGTGCGAACATTAAGTAGGATAACTTGCATTTGCTTCATTTTTAAATTGTTATATATTTTGTACCACTTTCATTTATGTGCAATGTTTACAAAAATTTTGCCTCTCTTGGTTTGCTTGGAGGAACAGCTGTCATTTCACATATCGTGTAGGAAATACACCTCATGATTGTTAAGTTTGCATTGCCGAATTTAAGGCTGTCGATGGGAGTAGAATTGCACTAGCAGATTGTGCTATCAGTGACCATTGCATGTGCCACTTAACCCATTGACGACAGGGCTATTTTGGCTCTAAATGGTCGAAATGCCGGGATATTCGAACTAATAAGCCTAACCCCTCGGGATTCTCAGCCACACTAGCCACAGACGAGCGTTGTGCGTCTGATCACCCGGCGAGCTGGCCATGACTAAATATCTCGTCGCCGCTGTCTGACCCAAAAACCACTGAATGTGATAGCAAGTCAACCGGCGCGAATGGGTTAAGCGACATTACAAGGCATAAGACCTGACTCTACACCATACATCATTGCTACTTGTTGCCAACCACCCACCTGCCCATGTTAGATTGCAAACCTCCTGCAGTAGAGATGAATATAATTGAGAGACACATACCACTTAGCAAAAGTAGGTGCTGAATAAATATTCACGATAATTCGAATATTAATTGAAAACCTTAATAAGGTTGTTTACCTACTTTTCAGTATCAATTTGAAAATAAAAATATTCTGTCTCCTATTCTGAAACTTAATATCTGGAGGTATAAGTTGCAGTAAGTTTGAACATCAAGTTTGGAAGGAAAAAAGTGCAAGTTATATGCAAATAAATCATGGTACTTGCAATCACGATTATGTAAAAAATGCATATATCATATTTATTGATACAAACATATGAGTAATACAGAATAACTATACGTCAGTACCTCTGCACAACAGAGAAGACAAATGCCCTTGGTTGTTCCATTTAGTTTGTATTTTCCTCCCATGCTTTATAGTCTACTCATAGTTTCATCAAGCATTCTGGGATATATCTAGCTTATGCAAAACCTATTTTGCTCCATGTTTAGTCTCAAATGTTTCAGCTTAGTTTACAATAGCCGGAAAACAGAAAAATAATATCTCGGCTTGCTCTGAAAATAATGATGCACTCGCCTTGGACCGGAATGTTATCGATACATGTCCAACATTCCTCAACATTTGTTTGAAGTGCTAAAGCTTTAAAATCATCTAAATCTTTATGTGCCCAAGCTTTACCATAAGAAAGAAGAGCATAATAGAAAGTCAAAAGGTAGGCTTTTCAGGTGTTTTGTCTTTCAGATGACTCTTTATCTTATTTCCTGTATTTTTTTTCCCTTTAACCCTTTCCCGACGGGGCACTCGCTACGCGAAGACCCCAATGCCGGGCGATTGCAATATTGCATTAAAATCGTCATACTGGCTTGACGCCCCGGCATCGGGAGTTTGGCTGTGTCACACGGGTGTGACGCACCGTCGTCATAGGGTTAATAATGCTCAGAGATGTGCATACAAATGGCAAATAATAGATATGTCAAAAAGAAATAAGTAATGACTATATAAATTAATTACAAGATGAACACAGACATACAGAAACAGAAACAGAAACAGAAACAGAAACACACACACACACACACACACACACACACACACACACACACACACACACACACACACACACACACACACACACACACAAAAAAAAAAAAAAAAAAAAAAAAAAAAATTTGTAATGGAAATTGTGGCAAGAATACAAGAAGAAAAAAAATTGTTACCTATGAAATTACTTTTTTTTTATGTATTATTACTTATCAAGACAAGCTTCCATTATCAGCTGTTCCTGTTATATTTTATCTTCAACTTTTTACTATAAATCTTTAGGATTAAATGAAAATACATATCTAATTCCTTTATCATCAATGATAAACCTCACACAAAAAGTTTAAAACAAGAATGAGAAAAAAAAATATATATATATTTTTTTCATCTGGTTTCAAAAATTGTTTAACACTTTACTGCTGAGTAATGTACAAGAAAAAAAGTTCCAACACCTAGGTAAAAGTGGCTAAGAGTCAGTAGCCCAGGAATTTTTTCCCTTCTTATTTCAGCAAATATAAGTCGACATCAAGCTCTTCAAAATCAATCTAAAATCATCTCAATTTTTAGATTCAACTACTTGATATTAGGGTTGGCTACATTATATGAACCCATAAAAAGTCTCTCAGTCTCAGTCTCAGTCTCAGTCTCTCTCTCTTTCTCTCCTTAAATCTATCCCTTCATCTCCCTTTCCCATATCATTCTCATTTTCCATCCATCTTCATTCATCAATGTTTCTTTCTTCTCCCTCCTCATAGGTATTTTCTCACTTACTTTTTCCATCTTCCAATGTCCCCCTTTTCTTTCCCTTGTCATCTTCCTCTCTTCTCCTTTCTTCTCTTTTCTCTTTCTCTCCTTTACTCCTCATTAAAATAGACAAATAATTGGATGTACCTACCTATCCACCACTCTCTCTGTCTTTATCATTACTTTCTCTTATCCATTCTCTTTTACCTCATGAATGACCACACATCTCTCCTTCTATTATTCCTATCCCCCTCCATTAAGTCTCCTGTGGCACATCTCCATTGGCATCCACAGGTACAACCCTGGTACCTTGGCATGTGCCTCTCCCCACAATAATAATATCATAGTAAGAATAATAACAACAATTATAGTGACAACAATAATGAAAATAACAAAATAATAATAATAATAATAATAATAATAATAATAATAATAACAACAATGATAACAATAATATTAATAATAAACAAAAACAATATTAATGATAATGGAAAACAGTAATAACAACAACGGTAACAACAATACCAATGAATACTGATATCAACCCCTTGACTACAACCTCCCCAAAATAAGACATGAGGGATCATAACAACCCAAACGGGTGTCGTTGGCCACATGTCCTAAGGGGAAAAAACAGAATTTACAAAGCTAAAGAAAAGTGTCCCTGGACCAACACCTCCTCTAAGCCAGTACAATGGCTTAAGGCAGGAAGTCATGCCCAACTCATGTGAGCAGTCCACCATAAACCAGACTGACAAATTTAGAAAACATGAGTTGCTGATTTACCGCAATGACACCACTAAAATCAGGAGGTAAAAGGAGGAAAATATTTAAGTCTAAAAAGAAAAAAAGGAACAAGTGAAAAAAATGATAATAAAAGAAGAAGATGAAAAGGTCAAGGAAGAGTAATCTTACTTTTGAGAGAGAGAGAGAGAGAGAGAGAGAGAGAGAGAGAGAGAGAGAGAGAGAGAGAGAGAGAGAGAGAGAGAGAGAGAGAGAGAGAGAGAGGGGGGGGGGGACACAATTAATATTTTTTTGTCTCTATTTATAAAAAAAAAAAAAAAAAATCTTTTAGGATTTGAATACTGCAAATATTCAATATATCACCTTCACAAGTATCTATGTTACTTCCATGCTATTTGTGTCTTATCTATGTTAATCTTATCAGCTGATATATTTTGGCGCTTGCCTCACTTAATTAATCATGTTTCTATCTATCTTATTTTCTAATTTAATGGTATTACAATATCAAACCAATTTCAATATTGACAAACAAAGACTAAAAAACACATGTGGTAAAGTAAAATGTAACAAGTCTGCCATATCATTTATTGTGAATGCAAGTGATAACAGGAGAGCAGAAAGGTGGAGGAGGAGGAGGAGGAGGAGGAGGAGGAGGAGGAGGAGGAGGAGGAGGAGGAGGAGGAGGTAGAAAGTGAGGAGTAAGCGAGAGAGAGAGAGAGAGAGAAGATGAAAGAAACGGAGTGGTAAAACAAGCACTCAGCCAAGGCAGCAAATATCAAATCTACATCTTTTTTTTACAGCTCATGCCTTTTCCAGAGTAAAAGAAAAACAAAACACCTTCATTCCTCCTTGCTATCTATTTTTACTTTTTCTTCAATCTAAAAATCTAGTCTCCAGATATCCACCTGTTTGTTTAAAATTGCTCCATTCCCACAAGTGTGAACTTTTGCTCATCCATATTTCTCAAATGGGAATCCTCTGCTCTTTCCTAAAACTCAAATGTTTTTCTGGGTCAGTTTTCAAAGTTTTGCCTTCAACTCATTTGCGCCAAATGATGTGCTATCACATCATGGGAGTATCTCACTCTAGCCATATGCAGTTACATTTGTATTGATACATTATTCTTATAAAAAAAAAAAGAAATAATAATAATAAAAATAATAATAATAATAAAAAATAAATAAATAAAATTTAAAAAAAAGTCTCTCAGCATTACGTAAAATCGGGTAGGTGAAAAGCGCTCTGAGGGGTGCAGTGAGTTTAACTTGGTTCGATCACGTCTTGCCTTTTGCGACTGATCAGCCATGGGTGGCCTACTGCCTTAGAAAGGTCATTGGTCCAGGTTGCTTTCGACTCAAAATTTCTCAATTTTCTTTTCCCTCTGGGATGCTGGACCAGAGACCTCTACATTCATTGTAGATCCCAAAATACTTTTTCTAAAATCCTATAGTCAAAGGTCTACAATGCAGTCAATAATATCTCAAATTTCTATTAATTTCTAATTATAAATTCATTACCATGGAACTTATTACTAATCATATATATATATACAAATACATTATCTATACCTATCTTTATATACATATGTTTCTCTCTCTCTCTCTCTCTCTCTCTCTCTCTCTCTCTCTAAGTGCCTTGTTCTTCCAGTTCATTGGCAGCCATGGATCTCCACGCACTCCTATCTTTTGCTGTTCCTATTATTTCAATTTCCCTGATCTTCATCCAGTGGCTGAGACTTAAGATGAAGGTGAGTCTCTGCCTTCCTCTAGCTCTTTTCCTTCAATTTTTCCTGTCACTGCAGCGTCTTTCAATTCTTCCTTTCTCAAAACATGACCTAGAAATTGTAACTGTCTCTTCCTGATTGTTTCAACTAGTTTTCTTTTTGTTCTTGCCTTAGCACGAGCACTTCCTCATTTGACATGTGATCTGTCCATGATATTCGGAGCATTCTTCTGTAAAACCACATTTCAAATGATTGTAATCGCTTTTCCATGGTCTGTGATAATGTTCAACATTCACTGCATAAGGTGATGGTAGAGACTATATAGCAATCTAAAACTTGTAATTTTGATTTCACTGTTAACTGTGTACCTGAGTATTTTGCCCATCTCTCAAATATGGTTCTTGACATTTCAATCCTCTTTTCTATTTCACTGTCACTTCTACCATCTGATGTCATTAAACTTCCAAGGTCACTGAATATCTCAACCTGCTTTACTGTTGTTTCTCCAATTGTCAATTGGCAATCTGCTATATCCAGTTTTTTGCTTACCACCATGCATTCAGTCTTTCTGTAATTGATGGATAACCCCCTTTTTTCACTCTCTATTACTAACTTATCTAAAATCTCCTGTCACCAAACTTTTGAGTCAGTTATCAATATCTGCAATCTGCGTACCTTAAGATTATTCACATTATAACCTCCAATCACCAAATCCTTAAAATATCTGATCTCTCTAAAGATTTTCTCACTATTTAAATTAAAAAGGTCAGGCAACAATACACATCCTTGGCATACTCCTCTCCTTGTTTCTTTATAATTACTGATTCCATCCTCAACCATCACCCTGCTGTTTATTCCAAATACAAATTTTTTAGTAGTTGTATATCTATACATACATACATACATCATATATATATATATATATATATATATATATACATATATACATATAATATATATATATATATATATATATATATATATATATATATATATATATATATATATATATATATATATATGTAGATAGATAGATACAGAAGCATATGTATATAAATATATATCAATAAATGAATAAATAAATAAATAAATAAATAAATATATATATATATATTATACATTTATATAGATAGATAGATATGTATATATATATATATATATATATATATATATATATATATATATATATATATATATATATGTAGATAGATAGATAGATAGATACAGATATATAAATATATATAAATAAATAAATAAATAAATAAATAAATAAATATATATATATACATTTATATAGATAGATAGATATATATATATATAAACATATA
>BOPN01003909.1:102500-125000 GCA_017312705.2 Penaeus japonicus | reverse complement strand
ACTCTTGCAAAACGAGTATAGAGAAACTGTAAAAAGAGCCGAAGACCACAATCACATAAGAATCACGAACAATGACCTGGGCACGAGTAACCACTCCTGGTTCCCACGAAGCCTACCACTCACCTTACAGAAACCACCACCGCTGCTAAGCTACCGGAGCAGGAACCGGAACCAGAACCATGACGCATATGACGATCTAGACGATCCCGTGTAAACCGCACAAACCTGAAAAAAAAAAGAATGTAAACATAAACAAACACGACGAACGAAATGAACAAGAACCAAAGAAAAGAAAGAGTTAGAACTAAAAAGTCACTCCACCTCTCGCAAACTGACGCCACGATCTCCTCTGGCTCTTTGTGAGGAGACCGAGATCGAAGGCTAGAGACGGGAGGGAGATGTACCATCTACAACTTGCCAGCGTTGTTCAGAGTGATCAATTAACGTGTGAGGTTAGATGACCCCAACACGAGGTGACATGCAAACGACGAGGACGGGCGAGATGGAGATGGACAAAAAAAAAAAAAAAAATCTGGTGAACGGTTAACTATAAGGAATAACTAACTATATCCTTAGAAAAAAAAAGGTTAAGGATTAACTACAAGAAATAAGTATATATTTATAACTAATTGCTGGCAAATATATTATAACAAAACAGGTCACTCCATTTCTCACAGCCGAGACCACGATCTCCTCTGGCTCTTGTGAGGAGATCGAGACAGAGGTTAGAGAAAGAAGTGGCAACTGACTAACTCAAAGAACCTCTGGTGGTGGGCAATAATAAGAGGAACTTCGAGGATTTTTATGCTAATTTAATCTATGTATGAACACATACATACAATAAGTATATGGACCCGGAGCAGGAGCTGACTACCAACAGACAAGACAAAGCGAGGTGCGTGCCAAGGAGAAAGATAACCTCACCAGGCAAGAGGGATAGCCCCTCAAACTATTACACTCCACCTTGTTTACATTCCCCTAGCTAGCTTCTAAACCTCTCCTCTTCTTTCAACGTGGAATGTTATCATCCCATGTCTTTCCAAGGTAGCTTTAGCTTTAGCTTTAGCTTCAGTCGGCAGCATGTTGCTTCTTCCCTCGGATGAATCCAGCTTTAAGTTGCAATGTTAATTTTATTACTATTGATATTATTAATAATACTATAAAGATAGTCGATTTTCTTTCTTTTTTCAAGAAAAAGGCTTCCAGGAAAACTAGTTATATATGATACATTTACCGAAAGAAATTAAGAAGGCTAGACTGACATTTGGAGACAGTAAGTTTGTCACAATTAGATTAGCTAGGATTAATTTTGAAGTAACTGTACATGTGAACGTGTATGTCATGTTTTTATTTATTTTATTATTATTTTTTTTTTTTATAAGTAAAGGATATTACGTCGTAAGTGTGGGCACAAGTGCGTCAGTGTAACCGGGTAGGTACACGAGGACCTAACTCGCGAGGTGTGGGGCACCGTATGTCAGAGGCAGCATGCGACCTGATTGGTCGGTGTACCGGGGCAAGTACCGCCCGATGTTCGCCCTGACCTCGGTGCATGATAGCGACCCCTCGCAGCTCAGGTCACTCGTGATTGGTCGAGGTCTGGTGTTGAGGAACGAGGATGCTTAGAGTTTACAGTGGCCAGCTAGAAAAAGGGTAAATTTAGCAATTTTTTGGCAGCCGTCTGGTAGCTCAGTCATGGATGGACACAAGACCTGAGAGCAAGATACAGAACCTTGCAAAGAGAACTCTCTAACCAATGGAGGAGAGCAGCAAATGACAAGTGGGAAGAACTTGTTAGAAAAGTGGAATGGGACCGAAAAGATCCAGTCCTTCTGGTCAGGAATAAAGAAACTGATGGGAAGAAGTGGAAACAGTAGTAGCTACCTCCTCAACGAACAGGATCAGAAGATTCATGAAGAAGAAGAACAAGAAATCCTGTTCAGAAATTACTGGAGAAATTGTTTTCGAATTACCGAAGAAGAAGAAGAGAACTTTGACAGTGATTTCGAGGAGACCATCATAGAGGAAATAGGAAGGCACATCCACCTCCTATATCCAGAAGCTGCTTCTGACTTCACTAGACTGGACCCCACAGATCCACTAATGACCAAGATCAACCCCACAGATGTCAAAAGAACTATTCAGAGTTTCAAGAATAGAACTGCTCCAGGCAAAAGCAGGATCAACAAAACAATCCTGCAGAATCTTCCAAACAAGATGTTGCTGAGACTGGCAAACATATACAATGCCTCTCTCACTGCTGGCTACTTCCCTGACCACTTCAAGGAAGCAAGAGTCAGGATGATACCAAAAGCCGGGAAAAATCCAAGAAAAGTGGAGAATTACAGACCAATATCTCTGCTGGAAGTCCCAGGCAAAGTCTTTGAAAAGATACTGAACATAAGATTGCGAAATCACCTGGAGATTAACGATTTGCAAAATCCCAGGCAACATGGCTTCAGACCAGGCAGAGGAACATCAACAGCCATTGCAATCATATATGAAGAAATCGCCAATGCCATGAGCGAAAGGAACCAAGTCAATGTGGTTCTGAGAGATGTGGCCAAAGCCTTCGACAAAGTTTGGCACACAGGCCTGAAACTTAAGATCATCAGGCTGAACCTCCCGCGCCCTTGACGAAGAGTTATGTATTCTCTCGAAAGTCGAAGTGCAAGAATATCGCCGGCAACACAGTCGGCGAAGCAATTCCCTCATGAGTGGAGTTCCACAAGGAAACCGCCCTCACCGGGACACCGTTCACCATATGCGGATCTGCCTGAACCATCACATGGCAGCAATCACTATATGTATGCCGACGACATTACTCAGATAAACAAGTACGAAGGGAGATCGATCGAGATGATGGCACTCAGAACCCGCCAGAGCCATAGAGACCATCAGTCGATACGAAAGACAGTGGAAGACCTCAACCAACATGAGAAAATTCCAAGTCACTCCTGCACAAGTTCAAGACAGCAGATCTAATAGTGGATGAGAAAGCAGTGGACTACTGTGAGAAAGGAAGATACTAGGGCTAACAATTATGCAGAGGAATGTCCCTCACATAAATGAAAGAGCAATCAAAGCTAAACATCAGCTGAACAAGATCAGAAGGTTCCAGACACTGAGTACTGAAACCAAGCTCTATTACTTTTTTAAAGCCCTAGGGCCTTATCATGGAATACCTGCCAGTGCCTACCCACACCATTTCCAGAAGGCAGATGATGAAGCTACAGACTATTCAAAACCAGGCAGGCAAATGGATTCTGAATATTCGCTTTCCCAAAGTAGTCACTGCACGAGAGATCCATGAAAGACTAAGGATCGAGCCGATCAACAAGAGACTCCACCATCAAGCCAGAAGATGGACAAGAATCCAAGATCAGGATGAGGAGCTCTACAATCGCCTCAACGTTCGTCCAGAAGGCACACATGCCTGGTGGCCCAAAAGCCTCAGCAGAATCAATGATATTGAAGAAGCTGAGGCCATATTCACGGCATCAGGTACAGGAGACCGATGATGTAAGGAAGCAACCATGAAGAGAATCTAAAAGAAGACCAAGAAGACAAGAACAAAGTAAGCTTCAAGAGTACCTGCTAGTTCAAGAATGAAGAATGAAGATTTTTAACACCTTTTTAACCCAGACTACAAGCTAACAATCAGGGCTCCACTTCAACGTCAAGCACGGTACATCATGCATAGCAGTGAGAGGTGACGTGCGAGGTCGGCGAAATGCAGCGTGGGCAGAGCTGAAGGATGTAAAAATCCCCCCCCCCCCCCCCCCCCCCCCCCAAAAAAAAAAAAAATCCTTAAAAAATAGCCTGCTAGGTATTCTGGTTTCTGGCTGCCTCCCGAGGGGTTGACCTGGGGCTTTGTTCAGCTACTAAGGGCGCACATGCAAGCTATTCTCTGACTTCTTTCTCCTGGTCTTACAACTTATCTTTTCTCCTTTCTCCACCTTTCTCAGCTTTCCTTCTATCACTTTATCTCCTCGCAAATTTCATTTCCACTATCCCTCCAGCTCCCTTCATCACTTCCTCTTCACTTTACACACTTCCATTATTCACTTCAACTTCCTTCTCCTCAAGACCAATGCTAAATAAAAAGCTAATACTCTCTTCATTGTACTTAACTTTCTAACTCTCACTTTATCTCTTCCCAAGTTTCTTTTCACTATCTCTCCAGCTCCTTTCACCACTTCCTCTTCCGCTTTCTCACGCTTAAAAAAAAAAAAAAAAAAAAATTGTTCTTTACAAACTTAATTTATTCAATGAATAATAAAGATCCTTAACCCCAACCCAAGTTCCAGACCCCTTCCTCCCAACCCTCTTCAACTTACTCACCCCCACAGATAACAAGATGATCTACAATCAACAAAGACTTTTCCCCTTCCGACCTGGCAGGCCTCCCTGAAGGTTTTGAGTGGACATGGCACCTCAAGATTGATTTATAAAGTCAGACAGGGAGTTTCGTCCTCCCAGTACTACAACTACGACTTTCCTTCATTTTCCTGACTGTTTTATCTTCACCTCAACTCTTCGTCTAACTTACCTGTCCCCTTCCACTTCGGTGGGAGTTCCAGTTTGTTTTGTAGCTTAGTGGTAGCGTGTCGACTTCATATCCCCGTGGTCGGCAGATCGAGTCCCGTCCAAACTTGTGAGTTTCCACTGACACCTGGCGGTTACTGACGTAGCTGGGCACTGCGTTGGGTAAGGACCAAGCTCGAGTCAACACTCGTTGGCACATTCTCTCACGAGTCAGCACACGCTGACACAGCCGGGCTCGCCTTAGCGCATACAAGCCCGGCGTAGCATATGCTCCGCAAATCTGGCTTATCCTTATCCTTAATTTTTTGGCAATTGACCCAGCGACCCATTTTCGTGTGATCAGCCGTCTCCTCTCCACTTATAGTTAACAGAGGCCGGGCCGCCTCGTGCATATCGCCCGGGCGAAGCGACGTATTCGCAAATCTCTCTGAACTGAACTGAACTGTCTCTCCAACATGTGACCTCGTCATTCTCACCTTATCCTGCCCTGGTCATGTTACTGTACATGTACTCGTTGTGATTGTGGCTATTCCTGTAATAAACCGCATGTTTTGGTCTGATACTCTTTCTGTTTGACCTATCTGTACTGATCTGCTCTCTCTCGAAAAACAAACCTGTGACAAAGTTGAAGGCTGTAAGTATACAGACAAAATAAATTCTAGTGATACATTTCTCAGAAGTGTTGCATTACTCATAGTGAAAAGAAATATTACTATAAATCTATTTGTATGGGATTGAAACAGGAAGGAAATCTTCTGAGGAAGAGCCAGGAGAGTCTAAGCTGGTCATAAAGGAGCAAGTGGCAAGGCTGAGAGACCCTATCAAGACGCTGCCGTGGGTTTCTTCCTTACCTGAAGGTGAGGGAATCCATTGCTAATATCAAGAATAATAGGACGCCTACTTAGGTACAAATATTCTAAGGAATCATCACACACATAGGACATTAATGTTTACCTCCTAACCAATGAAATTTTCCAACCTAAGAGAAATGTGGTCATTCAATACAGCCACCTGGGTTCGCGAACTAGAATTTTTTTAGAACGCATGTAGAAATACTATCGACTATAAGGCTGCCATTGGGACAGACAGCAAGTGGACGATTGATGCGGACACTGAAAGGTCAACTTTAGATATTCTTCACATGAACAGTATATGTATATTTAATTTATAAACGTTCTTGTCTATACAATTATGAATTAATAATTCAGGGAGAATTGAACAGTGAGAAAGGACAAAGGTATGAAAGTAACTTAATAAGGCGTTTTCTCATGCCTATGTGGCAGTGTCTATTTCTATATCATTAATTTATTAATGAACCTGGAATTTTGAATCATCGATCTGATGTATACATGTTTAGTTACACAAATCCCCAATTCTTCCGTGGTAGAAAAATAATTTTCAAATGTATCCAAATTCCTCGAAAATTACAGAGAGAGGACAACAACAAAGACTTTAATGCTAAAGGACGCTATAATTAAGTCATTAATGTTTGTAAATAATAGAAGAGCAATGGAGTTAAAGGATTTCCCATGGATGAATTTAAATTCAGGGATGCAACGATTGGGGAATGTGCCATCCAAGTCGATTAGACACAAGCTGGTAGAAGTGATATGCTGATACTCTCCTAATTACATGTAATAGCTCAGGTCTCTGCCACACTTATTTACTTTTTTTTTCTTTTTTTACAGAGCCTTAATTGATATTGAGAAAGAACATAAACCTTTCGAGGTTCATGTCAACCGCGGCTGATGCTTGGCCCACCATCACCATTTGTAATGGAAAAAATTCCAAGGTTTTCTCAGTACGACCGTTAGTGTTAAAGTTAAGACTAATAGCCATCGTTCTTCTTACTATTGTAATGAGTTCAGCAAGGAAAATTTGCCAAAAGACTGGTTTAGATGACCAGGCCTTCAATTGGCGAATATTCAGGTGCCAAATTTCGGCGGTGTGGAAGTCGTTAAATGATTCATCTTTCCGGGAGAAGCTAGCAAAGCAGGCAGGGTATAGGAATGATATGATATCTTGCTATTATGCCTTGTATGATAGGTCTTAGTCAGGTAGTAAGCTGAGCATTTTCCTGGAAAACCTACGGTTGTGTATGTAATACAGTATTCAATATCTGATCCAATAATAAATTTATTCATCTAATTTATAATACCTTTCTCCAGGAAAATAAATGGGAAGGAGGGCAGATTACCCAAGAGAAGACAATAGTGTGGAGGGGCATGAGAACCAGGAGCAGGAGAAAGGGAACTGCAAAGGACTGGGGAAGAGTATTGTAAATTTGTTAGCTCAGCTCCACATACATTATCTCGTGGTTTCTTTTGTTTGATTAATTAAATGATTTATTTAGCCATATCTTTAGGACAAAGACCAAGTAGTAGCAGGAGGAAGAACTCTGAGAGGACAATCTAAGCTTTAGTATATCAGAAGGTAAAAGTGACAATGTTGGTGACATGACAAGAATGGATGATTCGGATGGTGCCACTGATGCTAAGGAGATGGTGATGAGGTAGTGTCGAAGGGCGAGGAGGATAAAAAAAAATGAATAAAATAAAGAAGCAGCAGTAGCAGTACAAAAGTTTCTTTATTCAATTATAATGAGGTACAGAAGGCAGTTGGCAGTGAAGCTTTTAACTGATCAAAGATCGGAAGTCGAAACTACACTAAAAAATGTTGCATTACAATTTGATATTGTGAATGCAGAATTCTAAAACTGGCCATCTCTTTACAGTGCAATCCTCTTAGGAAGCTGGCAAGAGGAAATAATTGTCATCCTCTGAGGATGAGAGGTCAAGTACCCCAAGTAACACAATTCATAGTAACGTGAAAATGGCAACAAAGAAAGCAAGGGAAATTCGAGCAGCAAAGGTATGCCAGAGGACAGAGAATTTCATAAGGATTAACAGCTAACAGATCAGGTCTCAATGCAAATACCTTAGAAAGGTATTTGTAGAAACAAAGGAATAGGAAGGACCCCAATGCATTTAATGGATAAATATTCACATAATGAAATGATCTTCAGACAATTGACTGATAAAACAATCTTTAGAGAAACTGGTTAATGACTTCCAGTGTACATCCATAGAGCCGTAGTAGAATGCTGGCTTGAACTCTAGACATTCTCTCCACCACTTGTCTTTAAATTGTGATTAAAAAATATTTTCAAGGTTGGGCATAAAGGACTGTTCATAGGTGACTTGTCTATTCTTCACTAATTTCTGATTACTGAAAAAGGAATAGATTGTCCAATGTTTCCAGGTCCAAGAGGTTCATAGGGCATCTTTTGTTAAGGCTACTACAGTTCATGTTGCGAAATTTATATGAGTATTTCAACACAATATAATATTCAGTCCACAGTTAGAACAGAGGGAAAAGCACAATCTTTTTTTTTTTTTTTTTTTTTTTTTGGATGTTAACATTCCATCATGAAATGTCCAACTCCTCTTAATAGGAAACCTACCTACACTGGCCCTACTTCCAGAACATATAAAACCAACCTAGTCAAAACTTTCCTCATCAGAAACCTTAAGTTAAGATTTTTATCTTACAAAGATCATTACTGAGAAAAGACTCCGAATTACATTTTGGATAATACTATAAAGAAAACACTGAACAAAAGACATTATGTACTTAATGCCTAAAAGGATACTATTTACTTCAACATGCCTTACACAGGTTCACCTTCCGATGCCTTCACCAGAAAATCAAGAAATGTAATCAGCCAAGAGGACAACACTGTTACCCTTACCTGCCTTCATGGACACAAACACCATTGATAATATTTATTTTTAAACGAAATTCCTCAGGGAAATCTTCGGAATAGCACCGCGTTACTTGATATAATGGAAGTGGTATCACTGGAGTCGTCTCAACCACTACTAAGTATATTTATACGGGGAATATTTCGTCTGCAAAATCTTAAGCTACTGACTTGCCTAACCTTAACTATGGTTTGAAGTTAGCCCTAGCCAAAAGGGAAGGGAGCTTTGGCCCCATTAGCAGGGGAGAGTATGAACGAGATCAGGAAAGTTATGGGGTAAATCATGAATATAGTTATATTTAAAAAATCTTGGTACAAGTCACAATTAATCATTAAAATTTTGTATTAATGACTACTTATCCCCATCCCCGCCCGGGAATACGAAAATATTCCATGCATTTACTGACGAGCTCTGGACTGGAAACCCTAAATGAATTACCATCGTGTTCTCTCATTAGATGGCGCAATATTCCATATCATATAGAGAATAAATAACGGGTGGCTTCTATTGAGTGGCTACATTATTGGTTCTAGATTCCTATTCATAGGAATATGAGACGTCATACATCAGGGAAATCAGGAGACCACATATGTCCAGCACTTACGAATGCCGGCCACAAAGCGTTGCTGTCACCATGACTCATTAATACTAAGATTTTCTGTGTGACCTTGATGCACTACTGGAACTGTGCTATGCACTTGGTCTTGTGCATCAGTAGAAATGCGGTCAGCCGCAGTAGAAGCAATTTTGGTGTTATAAGATAATAGTGATTACGAGACAGTCCTGTGGTTGGTCCACCTTGGGGATTAAGGGCTCCTTCGAGATTGCCTATGAAACCCTGCTGGTCTTTGTCTAATATTTCACTCAGGATATTGACAGTTCTACTCATAAATAATTGTCTGGCTTACCACCCATGGTTATAGATTTAAATATGATTTCTGACTCAACTACTAGGAAGGGTTGCCAAGTTTTTTTGTTTTTTTTTCTTCTAGGTCTGTTTCTTATATCTATAATTATAAAGGACAGGCCTAAATAGGGTTGCCGTTTGTTTTTTTCTAGGTCTGGTTTTTATTATTTATAATCATAAAGGACAGGCCTAAACTGTCCTATTTACCAAATATTTCTACTTAGAGTACATAACATGATACACAAACTAATTCCTGAGTTTCAAAATAATAAAATTCAGACTGAATGTGTTGACTGGTCATCGTCCGGCATAACGTGACCCATACACGAGAGACCCAGAGGCTAGGGACACGAGTTCCACCCGAAAACGCCAGGCCCTATTGTCAACGTTTTTCTTTCTTTCTTTCTTTCTTTTTTTTAAAGAGCAATGCTGAGAATTATCAGTAATACATGTATTCTCATTTTCATTTCTACACATGTTGCATTTTCAGTAGTACAGTAATATAATAGTAATTTACCCAAATACTAAAGGAAAATGTCTATTTACACACAATTTAAGTTTTTGAGTTGAATAAGCAATTTAATAGCCAAAATACCCTTTTTTTTTTTTTTTTTTTTTTAGCCAAAATTTTTTTTTTTTTTTTTTTTTTTTTTTACTATATGCTACAAAGTATTTTACATTTTGTCATTAATTTTGTAATGACAGAATAAAAAAAAAATAAAAGAAAAAAAGTTAGTATTATGGTCTATATATGGAAAGCGGATTTGGGGAATTTTGGTTCACTATTGAAAATAATTCATCCTTATCGTAGGGAGTTATTTTGAACCAGTAGGAACACTCAATACAGGTGCAGTTTTAAGGATGGGCACAGTGGAAATTGAAAATTATAGTGGCAGCCATGATAACTCAAATTTGTAGATACCTATATGCTGGCCCCAATAACAACATCAAGCAGTAGTGGAAGATGGCAAGAGAAAGGTACCCGCTGCGCGGTCGTTGGAAAAAGCCCTTTGCTAGCTTTCATATGTTCCTCATGTGAATTGAGAACCCTAAGTTGCAAATTCACCACTTCCTACATGCTGCATCTCTGTGACTGCCAACTTAGGCTCCCTCCACCCAACTATACCAGGGTATGGTAATCTGCAAGAGTAAGCAAAATTCATTATACATGTGCAAATTTATCATTAACATAAAGTGTTTTGAGAAAGGGAGGGGGCCCCAGGGGGCCAAAACTCCCTTTTCACTAGGGCTAATATCATATCTAACTAAGGTTAAGTCGGTCATTGGATTTAGATTTTGCAGACGAAATATTTCATATTTTCCTTCCAATGATACCTTTTGTATCCACAATATTGGAAAAAAAAATAAATAGGGGGGTGGGGGGCGGAAATCTAAATGAACCGATTATAGGAGTTTGTTATAATTTACATAATGATAATCGTTATGCCATATTTGACGTTGGGGGATAGGGCAGTGGTTGGCGTGCAGGCCTCACATCCAAGGAACATGGTGCTGACATACGTGGCCCGATGTAGGAATGTGTGTTTCTCATAGATGGCTTCACTCGCACAATTTCGTCTACAAAGTTTACATATGCTAGGGGCGGGGCATTCAACATGTGTACGATCGTCATGGCGCCAACTTTGAGAGGACGGAACTGTGTTGTGTGGAAAAGATAAAAGAAATTACAAGCAGCTTAAGTTCCATAGTTTTCCAGAGGACTACCATTGTTTAGAAAAATCTGTCATTAGTGGCTGAACTCCTGAATACAATAGATAATTTAATAGGAAAAGAATATTCACATTCAGTAATAAATATTGCAGATGTATTAACTGGCTAGGTTGCCAGAATATAGCCTATCTAAATCATAAAACGACTGATGTCCTCAAGAAGCATGTCGTCTGCCATGATCACTTCAGTGCAGAGCACATGGGACAAGTGGATACCTCCTGTCATGTGCTGTCCCAAGCAGTGCCACATCAGGTAAATTAATATGTTTTGTATTAGTAACATTTTATTACCTATAAAAATGGTCTTTTGGAGAAAAGTTACCATTAGGACCTCACTCGTCTGAGACTAAGTCCCCAAGTCAAACCTACATTCTTGGTGTGCCCTCTGGGCACTGCCTGATTATCGGGTTAATGGGAGGCTTGTGTTAATGGGGCCAAGCCCCAACAACCCCCAGGACACATTGTATTCACCTCATATTCATGGCAAGAGGGAGGGAATTAGTCTCTGGGAGCAAATCCCTACAGTATATTTTCTGAATTTGTAGCTTTATTTTAAGTTTGCGCAAAGTAATTCTTATACCAATGAATGTAGATTTTACTCCTTTTTTTAATAGTGTGTTTTGGATATTACACATTCGATATGTATCTTAAGCACCAGAATGACATATTTCTGAATATCATTAACAGTACGCACTGCCATACTCAATAGTGAATAATGATGTAAAGGCCTTAAAACATCGATTTTTATTATTCCAGAGACAAACACCATTTTAGAAAAAACAAATGTTACAAATCCTGGCCAAGATCAGATGCAGGATCCAGAAGAGCAAGGTACAGCAATATTTTTAAAAGTATAATAAATATATTAGTTTCCATGGTGATAAACATTATTTGAAATTAATTCCAATACATTTAGAATTATAAAATTTATAAAATACAGAATTAAAAAACACGAAAATCATCAAATGACCACAGACAATAAAACAGTATAGCAAGTAAAAGGTACTAACCAAAGGAATGGGTGGTCGGTAGTTTAAATTGTAAACAGGGTGGTTGCATTGGAAGTATTCTTCAGTTGTGGTTTCATGGTTAGGATGTGAAGTGATTCTGTTATGATCAGGTCAAATCTGTTAATGTGGGAGGTCAAAATTTTGAAATCAGTATTATTAAAAGGGTGATTGTGGAGGTGAGAGTCTCTTTAATTGTTGAGAAGGATGGTTTACTCAGCTGTATGCCTGTCCTGTTTGACTTGCCTTTGTGTTCGAGAATGCGGTGAGGGAGCCATCTTGAGGTTGAACCTAAATACCTAGCCTGACAGCTAGGACAGGTAAAAAGGCAAACCACATTCGAAATTAGATCAGAGTCGCATTTTTCTCTTTTCCTAATGAAATTTCCGATAGTGTTAGAATTGTAAAAAAACAAATCGAAAACAGATCTGAGGATAGCAGTGTCTGAGAATTTTACTTAATTTTCTAAGATCAAAAATAAGACCGCCCATATATGGAAGTTTTATATAATGTCTTTGTTGAATGTGGTTGGTACAGGTTTTGGGCGGAATGTCTAACACAAAATTGCGTAGTGCTTTATAAAATCGGTAAGTTGGGTACCCATTTGTAGTGAAATATTCCTTTAAGAATGAAACTTCTTTATGAAAACTTGTCCAAGTTGAACAGATGTTATATGCTCGGTTGATAATTGTAAGGTTGTTTAGCTTGTAAATATGGGGAATATAGCTTAAATAGTGAAGTCCAAGGCCAGTGAATGTGGGTTTCCTGTAAGCACTGGTGAAGAAGCAGTTATTACGAAAATTTATGCAGGTATCAAGAAATGATAGTTCATTATTTTGTTCAATTTCACAAGTGAATTTAATATTGGGATGTTGTGAATTCAAGTATGAAGGAAAGGGTTAATGTGAGAGGGGTCATTAAAGAGTAAGAAAGTATCCAGTATCATGCATTTAAACTTTGGTTTAAATGCAGTTTGCTGCTTTTTTAAATGTTATATTTGATTCACAATCATGAAATATGTTTAATTGCATGAATTTATCTGGTTAGTAAAAGAAAAGATTTTTTTTTTTATAGATTAAACATCTTGTAAAATCTAAAGTTTTCTTTCTCATAGATTTTGATTTATCAGTATTGAGGAAACGGAGTGATATAATTTTTATTCAGTTTTCCATTTCCTGCCCCTCATTTTCATAGCAATATAAAGCAATTATTGGGATGGAATTTGGCACTCGTGGAGTGTCATCGCACTTGAAAAGAAAACTGACGATGAAAAAAACAAAAACAAAACTGAAACGGTTCAAAGCCAAAACAAACATTATGAAGATGCAGCAGTGTCAACTTAGTGGAACTCAACCGAAAGGACGAGGACAATCAACTGACGATATTTGAGGTCCATAATAAATACAAAATAGATTCCATAAACACGAAGCTGTATGTACTCGCAAAAAAAGTTTGGGGAAAGCTAGCAATGATAAACGAAGAACTAGGCCGGACATCAGAAGAAGAAAACGACATGAATCCCCATGAAAAAGATCACTTTTGGTGCAAAAGGATTACACCATATCTCGGTAATGGACCACCAAATCCAGACTGCAGCAGCAAATCAACAATGATTAAGAAAAGCATATCATAATTATGTCAACAATGTAAATATTGTACAAAGACCCAGTCTCATAAATTGTTCATAGCAGGTTAAAAAAAAGCAAGAAGAAGGCAGCAATTGGGTTTGCCCCACCACTTTTATATCTATTACTGCTTCATTTTCATTCTCTTTTTAGGCGCTTTAGCTAGCTTCTCTCCATGAACCTCCAACCTTTCCTATCCTGCTTATAAAACTGAATCAGGGTAATACAAGTATATGTATACTGCATAAACCATGATAAAAGTAAATGATAAACATTTGTGAACTTTATATATATATGGTTTTAGTAATCTATTTAATGCTCTATCTGTTCTTGAATATTATGTGGATACAATGTTCCCCTTTAATCACTTGGACCACATACAGAGTTGAAGACCATCAAAGGTTGGAGATTATTTTTATAAACTGCAATTTAGTTTTCATTTTATACCCTAATTACAAATTGTTCCAAAATATTACTGTAGTGTCATTATATTATTGTAGTAGGCATGTTACCCTGGCTTGGGTACTTGAGGAATAAGACGTTTCACTATGTTATAGTATATTGTAAGTTATTAGTATCTAAAATATGCTGTAATTAAGTTAGAGGATGATAAACTTTAGATGAACAAATAACAATGTGATGCAAGAAACTATACAAGTGATGAGTTTTTTGGCCACTTTTCATTCTATGTATGGACAACTAAAAAAAATGCATTCATTAAATTACCTGTACATGATAATTATAATGAAAAGTTATGAACTGCAATTATTATTTTCCCACATACGCTCCATCCAGCTCCACACTTTTGCTGCCCACATTTACAACTTTCTATATCTGTGGAAATAAAAACAAATCCGAAGGTGGATGACTCATCAATAAATGGCCTTTTTTTTTTTTTTTTTTTTTTTTTTTTAAGCGGTGTCTACCTGGTTACTTTCTTCATATTGTACTGCCCAGTTTATGCATTTGTGTACCATGTTGTTTATACCAAAAGTTTATTTTCAAGAAAGTCTAGGAAAACTACGCCTGTCGTGTTCCAAAACACAGTTGCCATATCCTTCTCATATACACATCCTGCATTTCATTTGATGGATCCTCTTCCTCCTCTTGGCAACCATAACCTCAACTGAGATTTCTCCTCCGTGTTACACTGGTATATCCACGTATCATCACCATTTATTAATCTTTGTAGAGTTATTCTACTTGTTTAAATGCTGAATTCAATGTCATTTATTCTACACTCAGCAACCATTGTACCCACCGTGCAGAGAGTTTGTTCAAGTTCTACTTCATCTTATAATCTTGAATGCGGAAGACTTTAATTTCCACTGTAATGTATCGGTTTTCTCTCAGTTGATTTTGAATAGTATCTATATTTCTATTACAGATGGAACTTATGGGGCAGCCAATGCAGGGCTCATAATTAACTTCCTCACATCCATTTGCAAAATGTTTTATACATTCATAAATCGTTGTATTCTGAGCAAAAACCTTGGTTATATCCTCCAATATATATTTCTTTTCCCAACCAAGCTTAGCCAAAAGATTATGTTTGAACTCAATTTTATTTCCTGTAGTGACAGTCAGGGAGGGATGACTGGTTATTATGAATTTTTTCCTCTAGCAAGTAAGCATTTCCATTTACAGACTCAGGAAGTAGCTGCATACTATGACATCTAAAGTATGCAATACGCCAGAACAGCTAATGACCATTGCAGCTAGGCTTTTAGACCCCAAAATTATAGATTTTTTCAAGGTCCAAATCAAATTTAGTCGTACCACAAAGAATGGCAGAAGATATAGCCCTGTTATGAAAAGCTTTGCCCTAGCAACTTTTTATAGCTGTCCAAAGGCCTATAGAATGTTCAGAATTTTTTTCTACCATCTCCATTTGTGGTTGCAAAAAATATAGGTGTTGAATGGAATACTTTAAATATGATGAGGCAGAAAAAAACACAAATGGATCATGAGGATACACTCTGTGGAATTGTCTTTGATTAAATGCATTTGAGCAAGGACGAATATTATGATCACTTAACAGAATGTTGTTGGAAGGGAAGACTTCGGAAATTATGGCAAGACTGATATAAAAGCAAATAATGGACTTGTTTTCTTGGTTAAAGAGCTGGTTAGAAAACGGAAGCAGGTATTAGGACTTTTCTTCTACAGGGTTAAGGGAGACATGCTGAAAGAATTGCTCATAACTGCTATGGAAAAAGTTCATGTAGTTGGGTTTCTAGTTAAATTCACAGTATGAGATCAAGATGGTGCTAATCGATCACTTTTCAATAGTCTTGGCATGATAAATGAAAACCCTTCTTTCGTAGTATCTGGAGATGGTATCCATTTTCTTTATGATTCCCCTCACCTCCTCAAAAGCCTCCGAAATAATCTAAGACAATATAATTTGAAAATAAATTATCATATATCATGGGATCATACAAGAAAATGATTTCATGTTAACTTGACAGAACAAATAAGGCTTGCACCAAAACTAATATACCAATATATATTTAAACAGGGATTTTTTCTTTTCTTTCTTTTTTCTTTTCTTTTCTTTTCTTCTTATGCGCGTCAATCTTAATGTACAAGTCTTTGGAAGGACAGTGTCAGCAGGCCTACATTTCCATGCAATATCAGTTTTTATTCCCATGCAAGGAACACATACAGCAGAGTTTATTTTTGAAGTTGATAGATAATTTGATTGTTTTAATAATAGCTCAAACTTTTAGTAAAATAAATAAAATCAGCTATAACATCAACATCATGCCATTCAAAATTTATTTTACATGCACAAGAGTATATTAAATCTTGGAAATTTTGTAAGCCAAATAATGTGGAAAGGAAGATATTTCTAATCATGGAGTAAATATATATTTTAACCAGACGAATTACTCAAGATTGCCTTGAAAATTTGTTTGTTAAAATTCGTAATATGTCTGGCAACCATGATCATCCCTCACCCAGAAACTTTATCCGGGCATTAAAGAACATTATAACTAATGATCTCATAACACCACCAACAACTTTGAATTGTGAACATGATCAAACTCCATTCCTAACAAATTTGTGTTCCACTAATATGAATAATCCTCCTGAGATAGAACTCCTCAATTTGCAAACTGAAGAAGATATTGATGACATCGACATTTCAGACCACACTCTCCCTGAAAAAAATGCAATCATGCATATGGTTGGCTACATATGTCTCAAAAAAATAAATAAATAAATAAAAATAAAAAGGCTCATATAGATTGTGATTCACAATATGATGATGACTATAATTTTCAGCCATATTAAGGCTGTCAATGAAAGAGATAAATCTTCCTTTAGGGCCCTCAGCATGCTTACAGCTGGAGAGAGAGAGAGACATAAGAATATTGATAAGGCATGCTATCTTTTGGTGTTGCCAGGAGCCTTTACAATATTGTATTTGTTAATTATATATCGGTTATATCATTTTGCTCTGATCGTAATTTAAAGATGATGATTAAGTTGTAAATAAAAATTAAAACATTTTACCATCTAAAATACAAGAACAGGGAGACCACATCTCAGTTACTAGAAAAGAGCAAAAAACAGAAAATTAATAAAATTGTATCTCTCTAACCTGCAAGTCTTTCTAAATAATTGTTATCATATCATTTCAGGTAAAAGAATGAGAATGAGGTATTATATTGCATATATTATTGCCTACTGCATTGCACTGCAAACACAATTGCATGACCTTATACTGCCAAAATTGCAGCATTTTTGTTTTGCTTTGTTTTTTGTTTTTGTATTCATATATAATTTAATCATACTTTTTATTTTACCTCCCATAAATACACAATTATTTTTTATACTTTTGTATAAAACATTAAATTCATGATTATTTTGTCTACTTTGTTGCATGTATTGGGTTTTTGTCTGTCAACTTTGTTGCATGTATTGTCCTTATTGTTATTTGTTTTGCTGCATGATATAAAATTTATCTGCATTTTTGTGTTCTATTATCATGTTTAATGTGCTTTAACTGAAATAAACATTCATTACAACTGTTGCATTTTAACTTTTCTTATACTTCTGAAATTTCTATTTTAATTATGGCTATGGAAATACCATATATGAAATCTTAAGCGCATAGTATGCTTCGTAATAATGACCCTTCATAATTACGAAGAGTTACAGGATAAGGATATAATATATAGACAGCAAAACTGTTGTAATTTTTCATATATATTTTTATAATAAACTTTACTTCTATGTTTACAATACTAAGTGTAAGTGTTAGCATTTCATATATATATTATATATATATATATATATATATATATATATATATATATATATATATATATATATATATTTTTTTTTTTTTTTTTTTTTTTTTATAAAACCATATTTTACAATTGTAAGAAAATTACAAAACTTCTTGACTATAATATCTGCTTATTACACTTCTAAATTTGATTAATAAAATATGGTTCATAGAAAGAGAAATAATAAAGATTTACATATAACAACACAATGTTTTTTTCATAAGAAAAGCATGAATAAAATACAAATCAATGCTACCAGGAGTACAAACTACAAATAGGTTAATTTAGTTTCATCTTTAACAAGACAACCAAATTATTCTTTCTTATTAGGAAGCATCACAAAATTTGTAGATGAGGCTAGCTATGAATGGGTCTGTCAAGATGATAATGATATTGATGATGGGAATAATAAAATGTAATTATAATAAAAGTTATATTAATTAAATTATTAAAGATAATGTATAAAATACATCCACATCAATGACCTCAACAAATATTGATATATATGAAAGTATATATACTGTATATGTGTGTGTGTTTGTATGTATATGTATATGTATATGTATATATATATAGAGAGAGAGAGAGAGAGAGAGAAAAAAAAGAAAAAAAGACATACTGAAGAAGCGGAGACTGGGGCGAAACCCCCATTTGACAGTAATGTTTTATTTTAGATTTTAGATTAAATAATGTATTTACACACTTAATTTGTATCATGGAGCTACCTAAATATTTTTCCTATGAAAATGTAGATGGTAAATATGAGAAAATAATGATAATGATAATATCTAATATAATAATTGTAATGATGTTGAAAATAATACAAAACAAATATAGTTTGCTTGCATCTCATAACAAACCGTCATCACCGACCCGAGAACAATTTAATAAAATAAGTAAACATCATTCTTCTTAGATTGTCAGTATATTCATATATTGTAAATAAATATATTTATATATTTATAAAAATATATAGATAAATATATATACATATATTTATAAAAATATATAGATAAATATATATACATATATATAAATATATATAGATAAATATATATACATATATATATATATATATATATATATATATATATATTTAATATATATATATATATATATATATATATATATATATATATATATATTTAATATATATATATATATTTAATATATATATACATATATAAATATATATATACATATATATACATATATATATGATATATAAATTTATATATACATATATATGAATATATATAAATATATATATATTATATTTACAAAAATATATAAATATATGTGTGTGAATATATATATATATATATATATAATGGAATTTTCTAGATCATCTAATATATATATATATATATATACATATATATTATGTATATATATATATATATATATATATATATATATATATATATATATATATATATATATATATATGTATATATAAATGTATTCATAGATATATATATATAAATAAATTTATAAATATACATATATACAGTATATATATAAATATATATATATATATATTTATATATATTAATATATATTTATTTATTTAATTGTATACATATATATATATATATATATATATATATATATATATATATATATATAATTTAATAGTAAAATACAAATTGGGATTGTCAGATATGAGATATGTGATACATCTTAAGCATGAGGACATGACATCTTTTTCATTCTAAAGCTAGTCATCATTGACGTAATAAGTCTTCCCAATGTACCAGAGATCGGTATTAAAGTTGTACCATATAATTCATTGCTAAGTATTCGATAAAATATATTGTTTCTTTTCTCTAAACTCTCCACATAGAGGTAGACAGAGGCTCGCGTACCGGCACCGTTCCGCTCCACACTTTTAGTATCACTGGTTTAGAGTATATTCAGTGTTTTTTTACTCCATTACTGTGCAGGGCGTTGGGTTGATGAACCACGTATTGTTAAACAGAAGCACGGCCTATAAATACCCTGTATATATAGATTGTGCATTGCAATACGTTGCAGCAGTATAAAAGAAAACAATAGTAGCAGAATATGTTGGTCTCATTTTTGTCATTGATGTAATAGGGGAAGCATTATTTACTGTCATTAAAGCTGCTATTACAAATCTAGGTTTAGAACTTGACAACAGCATTGACTTTGCAAGTGATGGTGCCTCAGTTATGACTTCAGTTAATTACTCAGTTTGGACCCAAATACAACATGTCTCCAGAGTTTGTGCAAGTAAATGTATCTGTCACTCTCCAGTACTGTGTGTGAAGCATGCATTTGGGAAGATGCCCTCATGGTTGGGAGTTTGATTTCAGAGATACCAATTTGGTTTTCTAAGAGCACAGAATGGAGGGCAGCTTATAATTGTTTACTATACTTAACCCAATTGAAGAAAGGAAAGGAACCTCACTATCTTTTCAGCGACCTTCTCAAGCCACGGATGGCGATCCTTTGAGCATGGAAGGCAAGCTTACTCAAAATTAAAGTCTACGGGCGGGAGTTTTCTGCCCAGATGGAGGCGAATTAGCTGAATATGAAGTAGATTTTGGAGCCTGCTTTGCCATGGAAGTGGAGAAGTATAGTGAGACGCATTAAGTTAGTAGTACAACTTGAGTTCAAACTGTCAAGGATGGAAGTTACAGCTTTCTCACGGTGGCCATCAAGCAAGTTGAACAAACAGCAAGGGTTCCATGTAAGATCTGCCATTCCCTACCTTACGAGCACACTAGTATAATTCTATAGAACAGCAGTACTGGAACAAATGATATGTTAAGTGGATTGAAGAGGTAGTATTTACCAAAATACCATATGACAGATGATCAATTCTGAATAAGAGTAGGTAATCACTATGATACCCTAGATAAATCTGCCTGTTTGTCATATCAGTTAGCAATGCTGTTGTTGAACACATATGTTTTCATGCTACAAGACTTAAAAAGAAATTATGAAATACTGAGCACAAGAACTGTTGATGCCATTATTCGCTTCAGAACCTATCTGCACTTCGTGTTGCAGTAGCTTTGTCGTCTCAAGTGCTCTGAAAAGGAGGGGAGGGGGTCCGGCGGGGGGAAAGCTCTCCCCTCCCCTGTAGCTAGGACCAATTTTAAAATTAGTCAAGTTATTAGTTTAAGATTTGGGAGACGAAATATGCCCCGATTTCGTATTTTACCCCACAATATCCTAAAATACTTCATGCCCCTGCCACAATCAGGGCCCAGATTTTAGAATATAAGGGGAGACTCACGGTTACATTCGACCAAGTAAAGGGTAGCAGAGGTTGAAGGGAATCCAATAAAACCACTTCCATGGTGTTTATCTACGCGCTGCCACTCGGAAAATTATCCGAGGAATCTATTTGAATTTAAAATATTGCCAGTGGTATTTGTTACCATGAAAATAAACTTAATGGTTGGCTGATTACTTTTGTTAATTTCGTGCCGAGGGTTTAAGGAGGTGGACCGGTGTAAGGCAGGTTGATGTAAATAGTATCCTGTGAGGCAGTAGATAGAGATTTTTTTTTTCTTTTTTTTTTTTTTTTTTTTTTTTTTTTTTTTTTTTTTTTTTTTTTTTTGTCAAGATCTTGTCCAGTGTATCCTTTATAGTATTAGTAAAAGTGTAATGAGGAAAGCCTTTTTAAGTGTTCCTTATAAAATAAATTTCTACACTTTAAATAAAGTAAGTTTTTCAAAAACATTAATTTCCAGTGTAGAAGCTTCGGTCCTCTGTCGTACCTCTGCTCAGTCCTTATCAGTCTCTCTCTGAATAATCAAAACATGATAATTATTTAGATAACGAAGATTAAAAAGGAAAAAAAAAAAGAAAATGCTGCTCATGCAAGCCAAAATATCTAAAGTTGACCTTTAGGAGTGGACATCAATCGCCCACTGCCTGTGTCCCCAATGGATACATTAGGTAGCTCTTCTAACTTTTTTTCTTGTAGTATGCTAACAGCGAATCCATTTGCCCATGTATAAAAATGACTCCATTTCTACCAGTTTGGAAAATTCATTGATTAGGAAGTACACATTAATCCCCTCTGAAAATGGTCCCTTAGAGTATTTGTACGGAAGTACGTCTTCTATTATTCTTAATATTAGGTCTGCTGTCATATTCCCTCTCCTTCGGGTAGATAAAAAAAAACTCACAGCAGTATCTTGATAGGGTCTCCCGGCCTTGCCACTGCTTCTTTATGACCAGCTCAGACTCTCTTGGCTCTTCCTCAGAAGATTCCCTTCCTGCTTCAACCATCTGTAAGGAGATTCATAGTAATATTTCATCTTTACTACGAGTGATGCAACACTAATGAGCAAGGTAACCTTATCATTAACTTTGAACTGTGTACTTACACCATTCAGGTGAATCTCTTATTGTCTCCTTCAGCTTGTGCAGATTTATCAAATGTCAGTCAAGCCTTTTCATTTTCTTTCAGCAATTATAGCATATATAACTAGCCTTCTTGGAACCCTTTTTCTTGGTCATTGTTTTCCTCTTCCTAATAGCGCTGTCTTTTATATTGTCACAATTTTCTTCCTCCTCGTTAATTAATATATTAAGTAAAGCCAGGATCTTCTGCCACTCATTGAAGCTAAACAGT
>BOPN01003909.1:20000-22500 GCA_017312705.2 Penaeus japonicus | reverse complement strand
AGAGGAGAGAACGATTATCGTCGGCTTTCATCTTTTTCCTTTTTCTATTCTCATTCTATTGCCGTACTCAGAAATATTATATTTCTGATATATATATATATATATATATATATATATATATATATATATATATATATATATACATATATATGTATATATATATATATATATATATATATATATATATATATATATATATATATATATATATATATATATATTCCAGAGGGCCAAGTCTTTTGGTGGGGTCGTACACGGAAAATCTTGTGGAAATTTTGTGGGTTTTATTGATTCTTCTATACAGCTTGAATCTTCTTTCCCCTTCATTCCCATCAATATTGTTTATTCCCGTAAAAATGAAAATATAATGCGTTCCTTTCTAATACAAGTTTAACATATTGATCTTATATCATATAACATAATCAATCAAGTGCAATATATCTTGACACCATCATATATCAAATTTCTATTCCAGTATTAACATATATTGCAAGATTACATAGATAGAATAAGATAAGATACCTCAGACACCTTACTTGGCTTCTCTGAGTCACAAAATGGCTTCCAATTGTTTTCATGCGATTAGTTATGCAGATTGCCTATAGGAAGCGTACATAAAAAAAAAAAAAAAAGATATAAGGGGATACTAATCTATTTGATATATATCCCTATTGTTAGTACATATCATAAACATTAGGAACTTATAGTATCCCATTTGAGCATAAATGTAGCCACAGTAATATGGCTCCCCTAAATTGAGTAAACAATTTATCTTATACAATAACCTTAATATTTGATGAGCACAATGTGAAAAAATACTACTGATACTACCGAGGAACTATGACAATCCTTTGGTACAATTTTTGCACTTTTATAGGTTTCTCGGCGGGGAAACCCGGTCTCACTCTGCCTCAACTAACAATACGAGATTGTGAATTGGTCTTTTAAGATTAACAACCAATTTCATTATTTTCCCAGACATACCAAGTGTGGAATCTGCCATAGTTATCTTAACTTTTCTTACAAGACCATCTTTGCTTGGCATGACTTCAGATACACAACCAAGCTTCCAAGAACATCTGGGCAAAATTGGCTCTTTTACAATAACAGTGTCATTTTCCTTTAAATTTTGGTTTTGTCTATCTTATTCGAACCTGTCTTAAATTTCATTTTCTGCTTCCTCCAGTTCTGTAGCACTGGCTGGAACATATTTAGAATCCTTTGTTTCTTTTGGATCTTCATTTGTTCCTTCGGCGGGTTTTTTTAATCTACGTTGAAGGCGTAAACATAATGCGATGGCCTTCTTTGCTCTATGCCAGTCAGAAAAATATTCCAACCTTGGAAGAATTGCATTGCTCTCTTTAGTTCGAGTCTTATGTGAAGGAACATTCTTGACCTCTGGATCATTTTCTTTTAAAATTATCTTCTCAGATGATAAATCAGCTCTAAAGGTAGGCTCCCAGAGGAAGTCTGGTCCATTCCACCATGAAGAATGGCCAATCAAATCTTTAACACAGGCCACGTGAAGCAGCATCAGCAGGGTTTTGCACTGAATTTATATACTTCAATTCCTCTGGAGAAGTGCGATCTCTGATATATTGTACTCTGTTGGCCACAAACACATGAAATCTTCTGGCGTCATTGATAAACCTTTCCTCTCAAGCTCATCAACCTAGACATTGCTAACTCTTTACTGTTTGGGAGTTTGTCCTCATCATCCTTAAGTGGGAGGGTCAATTCATAATGTCCATTCTCTTGTTGGTGAATTCCTTCTTTCATTTTTCTCAAGAAAATTCTGTCTTGGTACGAGCAAGGAATATCTCCAATCTCCCTTTCAATGAAGTCAAATTCACTTTTAGGCAAAATTCAAAGAATTTGCTAAGTTGTGCAGGGTTAACTATTTCCTTCACTTTCGTTTGTGAAAAGATAAAGCCATATTTCTTTTCACCATTAATTGTAACCTTGTGGACCATCAATTCACTAGTTAAGGCTTGATCGGTGACATCATCAATGATTCTACCTATGATACTCCAGCATAGGGTTCGTTATCCTTTCCAAAAAACAATTCCCTTGGTTTAATGGCACGCACACAAGGCAAGCCAATCAAGAGTCCTATTTCGATGTTACTATCATATGCCAACAATTTTGGTGCTATTCTTTGTAGATGAGGTCATCCTTCTACACTTTCTGGCCTTGATATTTGATCCCTTTTTGCTGGAATATCTTCTCGTGAATATGTCGCTAGAAGTGACACGTCTGTACATTCATTTATGCCATGCACCACGAGTCCCTTATTTTTTGTACTCTCAACTGTTTCTTCTCCTAACACTGTTGCTAGGTGGACTTTGTGGCCCTTGGTTCCTAATTTATTCAAAATGGATTCTTTTATGAAACAGGCATCTGACTGTTCATGTAATAATGCATAAACTAGGATTCTGTTACAAACATTACTTTCATGATGTAACCACACTGTATGTGTCATACACTCTGTGTGCTTTAT
>BOPN01003908.1:125000-130000 GCA_017312705.2 Penaeus japonicus | reverse complement strand
GGAGGACGACGACGAAGAGGGAGAGGAAGAGAGAGAGGAGGTAGAGCAGGAAGAAGAAGATGAGGAGGACAAAGAAGAGGACGAAAATGAATACGAGGAAGAGGAAGAGGAGGAAGAGAAAAAGAAGAATAGGATAAGGAGGAGGAGACAACAATGGTAGGAGGAGGGAGATGACGATGGATGTAAGAAGGAGATGGAGGAGGAAGAGGAGTAGGAAGAGGAATTGCAGCAGCAGCAGGAGGAGGAGGAGGAGGAGGGGGAAGAGGATGAGGAGAAGGAGAAGGAATGGGAAGATGGGAAGAGAAAGGGGAAGAGGAAGAACGAGAAGGAAGGAATAGATAGCGAATGGGGGAAGAAGAGGAGCATGAAGGCGAAGGAGAAGAGGAAGAAGAAGAAGAAAAAGAAAGAGAAGGAAAAGAAGAAGAAAAAAGATAGAAGAATGAATGTAAACGGCAAGAAGAGACAGTAAATAAGATAAAAAGGCAAACAAACTAAGGAGGGAGATAAAAGAATAAAACAAATGAAAGAAAGAGGAGAATAAGCAGAATAAAAAAAGCGTATTAGGAAACAGAAGCGAAAAGAAACAAAAAACAATAAAAAAAACAAATATAAAACAGACAACAAAAGGTAAACAAAAATAAAGAAGAAAACAACGGAAATACAAGAAGACAAGAGAAGCAAGAGAAAACAACAGATATAATAGAACAAAGAATTAGATAAGGAAGTGAACTAAGAAGAAAAAACAACTAAATTGGGTATTTGACTAATCCGTAAATAGTAAACAAAGGCATAAAGTCCCTTAGAATTTCCTTCTCGGTTGCGCTTCCTCCGTCATCCCTCCTTCTCCTCTTTCTTCTCCTCCCTCTTCTTCTCCACCTCTTCCTTCTCTTTCTTCTCCCACTTCTACGTCTTCCTCTTCTGCTTATTCCTTTTCTTCTCTTTCTTCTTCTTTTTCTTCTTCTTTTTCTACTTCTACCTCGTCTTCTTCTTCTTCTTTTCCTCCCCCACCTCCTCATGCTCCTCTTCTTCTTTGACTTTTACTTCACCTGTTCTACCTTTGCTTATTCTTTTTCTTTTTCTTCCTCCTCCTTTTCTTCTCATTCTTCTCCTTTTTCTTCTTATCATTCTTCCCTCCTTACTTCTTCTCCTCCTTTCCGTCCCCGTCCTTTGTTACTTCCCTCCCTCTCTCCCTTCTTTCATATCACCCTCTCTCCTTTCCTTCCTATCATCCTCCCTCTCCCTTTCTCCCCTCCCTCTTCCTATCATCCTTTCGTTCTCTCTCCTCCACTCTCTCCTTCTCTCCTTTCCCTACCTTCCTATCACCCTCTCTCCCTTCCTTCTTATCATCCTCTCTCTTTCTCTACATTCCTGCCTTCCTATCAACCTCCCTCCTTCCTTACCTATTACTCTCTCTCCATCCCTCCCTTCCTATTATCCTCTCTCCCTTCCTCTTTCCCTCCCTTTCTTCCTTTCCACCACCCTACCACCCTCCCTTTCTCTCTGCTTCCCTCCCTCAGGATAACTTACCATCAGTTAAACATCGTGAGCGCAGGAAGTCCTCCCCTCCCCCCTCCCCCCACCCCCTTTCTTCGTCAGGGCTGGGAGGGATAATCCACTTAGGGCTCACAATGTCGGTAATTCGTCACTTAATTATCAAGATGGCACCTCTCTATCGGGTGTACTTCGTGCCGCCGCAGAGAGAGGGCAGCACCGCGGGATGAGGGCGGTTTCGTTCGAGTGTTTGAGTTTGTAGGAGTTTTTTACTAGTGGCTCGGTGATTTTGTGTGTTTGTTTGGGTGGGAATATAGAAATGCTAAAGAATATATTTATGCATAAGCATACAGCATATAAGTATACACACATTCATATAGACACACACACACACACACACACACACACACACACACACACACACACACACACACACACACACACATATATATATATATATATATATATATATATACACACATATATATATATATATATATATATATATATATACATATATATATATATATATACATATATATATATATATATATATATATATATATATATATATATATATATGTGTGTGTGTATGTATGTATGTATGTACACACACACACACACACACACACACACACACACACACACATATATATATATATATATATATATATATATATATATATATATATATACATATATATATATATATATATATATATATATATATATATATATATATGTGTGTGTGTGTGTATATATATATATATATATGTATATATATATGTATGTATATATATATATATATATATATATATATATATATATATATATATATATGTGTGTGTGTGTGTGTGTGTGTGTGTATGTATATATATATATGTATATATATATATATATATATATATATATATATATATATATGTATATCAAAGTCTTTATGTGTTTGTGATTCTCCAGGATTTGTGCAAATGTTAGTTCATTAGTGCTGCCGGTGTGGCGGGGACTGGTGGGGGGAATGGGCGCGCGTGTGTGTGTGTGCGTGTGTGTGTGTGTGTGTGTCTGTGTGTATGCGAGAGAAATAGATAAAGAGAGATAGATAGATAAAGAGAGAATAACGAATGACGTCATACCTGCAACATTTATCCATTATTGCGCCCGCGACCTCCGCTTACCGTACACCGTCCCCCCCCCCCCCCCCCCCCCCCCCCCCCCCCCCCCGCATCCGCGTCTAACAACACTTCATCCTCTTCTGCTTCACATTTTTCGAACCCTTGCCAAGCGTGCGTGTCACACCGCTCACTCATCGCCTGGCAAAACAGATCGTTACAAATGACGGCAAAACAGCCTGCTCCTCCTGCTCTTTACTTTAGCCCGGCGGAACACGGCTTCGAAACCTCTTATCTAAATCCCTAAGCGTAATGTTATGGCCTGGGCGGTAGGGGATCAAAGCCCCTGCTCCGTCCTGCTTCCTTCTGCTTCGTGCCGCTTCGCCCTGCTTCGCCCTGCTTCGCACTGTCTCTGTGTGTTTCGGTCTCTCTTCTTATCGGTTCGTTGGGGACTTTGAGAGAGTACCCAGTCTGATAATGGAGTGGGATCACCGCCTTGGGGAATGCCTTGCGGGAAACCTCCTTTGGCCCAGCTCTCTCTTCATCTCTTGTTCTCTTCTCTCTCTCTCTCTCACTTCCATCTCTTGTTCTCTTCTCTCTCTCTCTCTCTCTCACTTCCATCTCTTGTTCTCTTCTCTCTCTCTCTCTCTCACTTCCATCTCTTGTTCTCTTCTCTCTCTCTCTCTCACTTCCATCTCTTGTTCTCTTCTCTCTCTCTCTCTCTCACTCACTCTCTCCATCTCTTGTTCTCTTCTCTTTCTCTCTCTCTCTCTTTGTTTTCTCTTTATCAGATTTTGCTTCTCACTAGCTTTTGTGATACAATTTCTCTTTCTTTATCACTGTATGTGTGTTTTTCCTCTCTACTCGCTTTCTCATTATTCCTTATTTCTCCTGTGTTATTTCTCTTTCCTCTCTCTCTACTTTTCTTTCTCTTTCTCCCCCTTTCTCTTTTTTTTTTCTTTTTTTTCTTTTTTTTTGGTGGTGGTGGTGGGGTTATTTTTCATTATTTTTTTAAACTTTTATTTTTTTGTAATAAGATGATTAATTTTATTTTTTCGTCTTTCTTAATCTTTTCATTTCATTAGATTTTTTTTTCTCTCTCTCCGTATATATTCTAATATCTTTACATGTAAATCAATTCTTCGTAATGGAATAAAGTTTGTAATTTCTTATATTAATTCTCATTTTTTTTGTTTGTTTGTTTGTTTGTTTATTTGCATATCATTAGAGGACATGTTATGCTTCAGTCATTGCAGAGTTTCTTAATTCTACTTAATTGCAATTATTACTATCATTAATGCTAATTAATTATTATACACTAATTAATTATTAATTATTAATTATTAAAGGAATGATGATAGTAATAGTAATAATACTAATCATGATATAAGAGTTATGATGATAATGATGATAATGCTAATAATAATGATAACAATAATGGTAATGATGGTAGTAATGATAATAATAATAATGATGATAATAACGGTGATGATGATAATGATGATAAAAGTGATAATAATAACTAATTAATTATTAATAGTCACATTATTACTATCATTAATGCTAATTTTATTTTCTATATTCCTTTTATTTTCATAGCTATTATCATCCTTAAAGTTTTTTTTATTATTACCATTATTACGTTTGTTATTGTAATCATCATTAATGTTATCATTATTATTATCATTACTATCATTATTACCATTATGATTATCATTATCATCACATTATCATCATTATATTTATCATCATTATTAGAATCATCATGATTATTAATACTATTATCATTATAATGAATACTATCATTATCATTACTACTATCAATACTATCATCATTATCATCATTGTAATCATAACATAAGCTATCATTGTTGTGTATCACTACCTTGTTTAGGTCAACATTTCAGAAGAAATATGAGTTTATATCACTGTTATTTTTTTTTTCTCTCTCTCCTTGTCTCTCTCCTATCCTACATTCACTATTCTCCCTCTCCTCTCTCTCTCTCTTTCCATCATTCCCTCTCCCCCTACCTCCTTCATCCCCTCTCTCCTTTTCTACCCCATCTGCTCTATATGTATATATATATATATATATATATGTATATATATATATATATATATATATGTATGTATGTATATTTCATTGTATTCT
Organism: Penaeus japonicus; assembly: GCA_017312705.2. Taxonomy (NCBI): domain Eukaryota; kingdom Metazoa; phylum Arthropoda; class Malacostraca; order Decapoda; family Penaeidae; genus Penaeus; species Penaeus japonicus. The sequence goes on along the minus strand of BOPN01003908.1, from coordinate 125,248 downwards.
CTGGCACTTTCCTCTTGGGAAAAATAATGATATGGTTATGTATGCGGAACGTTTTGGTTGTGTGTGTGTTTATATGCATCTACATCATTTCTTCTTCTCTCTCTTTCTGTGATGGGTGTCTTAGTCTAATAACCCACACAAAATAGGCATAGATGTCAGACACAGGGTTTATACAATTCAGATCTATTCCATAACGCAGATAGTCTGACATTATGGTACACGATAAGATAATATACACTACAGCACAA
>BOPN01003908.1:95000-102500 GCA_017312705.2 Penaeus japonicus | reverse complement strand
ACCATTAGGTTAATGATATTAACAGTAATGATAATGCTGATATACAAACAGTGATGTAATGATAATGATAATAGTAATGATAATGATAACAACAATAACATTAGTAGTAATGATAATGATACTATCAATAATGTTAAAAAATATATATGTATAAAAAATGATAATGATAATAATGACGACTGTAGTGAGGAGTATAATGATGACAATAATGAAATTATAATAACAATGGTTATAATAAAAATAACAGTAAAGTGAGTGATAAAGAAAAGGAAAATTATAATAATGATAATGATGATACTAACGGTAATGATAAATATGATTATAATAACAACAATGGTTATTGATAACATTGCTGATGATAGTAGCAACATTAACAAAAACCAAAGGTGATGATGGTGATGATGATGACGATGATGATGATAATATTAATCTAAGAATCGTATCCACTTCTCATCCCCATGAATCATGTAATTAATTTCGTATATCTCATGATAAGGAACAAATAATACTCATGAATCAAAGGGCGTGGATGTGGCATGATTAATCTCTTTGGATATGAGTTATATGGATAGTAATTGCATATCCCTCCCGATTGACTTTCGTCTACCTAGAAGTTGTAAAGTTCCTTTTCCTTTCTTTTTGTTCTTCTTGTTATTCATACACATGCAGTCACGCACGCAATCACACATAGACACACACACACACACACACACACATGCACACACACACACACACACACACACACACACACACACACACACACACACACACACACACACACACATACACATATTCACACACACAGATAGTGAGGATGATAATAATAATGATAGTAATAATAGTAGTGGCGGTTTTCATTGTAATATTCATAATGATGATGAAGATAATGATGATGATGCGATGATGATGAGGAGGAGGATGGTCATGACATTAGTAATAATAGGAATAATGATAATAGGAATGATGATAATGATGATAATGATGATAAGGATAATAATGATACTGATAATAATGATAATAATGATAATGATAATGGTATTAATGATACAAAAAAATCCTCATCATTATCATTATCCTAAATCTATAATCATATTCATCGATACTATTAACACTATCATAAATGTTATCATCATAGTTGTCATTACTCTTATTTTCATCATCTTCACTATCATTTCGATAACATAAAGAACTTTTGTACTTCAACGAAAGAACGAAAGAAAGAGAGAGAGAGAGTCTCAGAGAAAATCCGACCAGAATTTCATATTTCTATTCCACATCTGTCTGGGCGGAAAATCACTCACGAGTCGGTTCGTCCAGATGAAATATTGACTTTATAAAACAGGAAATATTGCGTAGTCCGCCAACTCATAAAATGGAAGAGAAAGACGGAGAGAGAGAGAGAGAGAGAGAGAGAGACATGTGTATATATATACATATATATATATATATATATATATATATATATATATATATATATATATACTTATATATATATATAGAGAGAGATATATATAGATATATAGATATATATACATATATATATATATATATATATATATATATATATGTATGTATATAGATAGATAGATAGATATAATATATATATATATATATATATATATATATATATATATATACATATATACATACATACATACATATATATATATACATATATATATATATATATATATATATATATATATATATATATATATATATATATATATATATATATATATATATATATATATATATATATATATATATATATATATATATATATATATATATATATATATATATATATATATATATATATATGTATATATATATATATATATATATATATTATATATATATATATATATATATATATTGATAGACAGACAGATAGATGGATAGACAGACAGACCAATAGAAAGATTAAAAATAGAAAGAGAGAAGGAGAGAGAGAGAGAGAGAGAGAGAGAGAGAGAGAGAGAGAGAGAGAGAGAAAGTTTAACATTTGATATGTTGATAATATGCTATTGAAAACAGTAATGAAACTGCTAATGTTAAAGTGACAATAATGATAGTAGTAATGAAGCAATGATATATTACCAATAACAGCAACAGTAACATAGAAGAATAAATTACCAGCAGGAATAGCAAGTTACCAGCTTAATGATAGAAAAACAAACAAACAAACAAACAAACAAAAACATGATAATAATGATGCAAGTATTATGAATATCAATAATGTGAATCATGATAATAATGACGATGTTAATTATAATCTGAACATAGAGTTACATTATCAAATGAAACATAAATCAAATGAAGGAATAATTCAATTATTTTAAATAGGAGAGAAAGACGCATCCACTTAGTCAAATTGTTGACAGATTGACAAAACTTCGGGAAGTAAAGTTTAGAAAGATAACGACGTCTCAGGCAATAACTAAAACTACCGAGCGATAAGCAAGTCTTGGACGGGGCAACTTAATTCGGAAAACTTGATTCTAAGGGTGAAATTGATATTGAAATATATTGAAACCGTGTAGTTTAATTAAACCTTGTTGCGGTATATATATATATATACAAAACAATGCTAAGAGCTTAATATGATATAATAATGATAATACATTAAGCAAAGTAAGTAAATCGTGAGATGTAAACCGGAGAGAAAATGAAAGAGAAACCGAAATAAAAAGATAAGTAAAGAAAAGAGAAAAAAAACATGAACACGAGGATGACTAAACATGTGAGGAAATTAGAAAAGAGAGACGAGAGAGAGAGAAAAAGATAGCGTCAAAATGATTCGATTATATTCATCACGTGATATCAAGCTAAGCTAATGACACGTAAGCGGTACACTGATTCGCTAATCAATTACAGTCTGATTCAGCACATTCTGAAAGTTCTGCCACGACTCCATACAAAATAGTCCATCATTATAAATTCAATTAAGCAACTTACGTAATTTTACGTATATATTGGACACATAAGTTACAGCTGTGATTAAAACAATACAAACGCCAGTAAGATTTTATCAAAGGGTTACTAGTGTAATTGTTCACGAAAACAGACAGTTCATATTGAAATATAAATATGTGTTCGATATTCCAAGAGAGTGGTGACCGTCGCAATAACCTTCATAAGCTTTTGTTTTCCTTCGCCTATTTATTAATACAGCGTATAGCCTTCGGTAACTTTAAACGAAAAAGGATATTTAACATAGCCAGTGTTGGATGATATTAACATTTATATTATTTCGGGTTTACTGTAATTATTTTTAAGCACGACAGAATAATAACTACGTAAATGACACAGTAATAACAGAAGTAATCGTAATAATAAAAATGATGAATTTGATAAAGATCGGAATGATGATAAGAACGATATGAATGACACTTATACTAATCATTATAAAAACGGCATTGGTATTAATTGATAATAAGAATTATAATGATGATAATAGCAATGGTGATAATGATTAGCAACAAGAGAAAAAAAGACTAATAATGACAAAGAATAACAAGAATATCGTATAACATCCTCATGGCATTTCGGTAATTTTTTTTTTTTTTTTTTTTTTTTTTTTTTTTTTATGTTACAGTTCGATAGATTCTTCACCACTTTATATCTCAGGCATTTATTTAAGAGGATTATCTTCTGTGCCGTTTCGATGTTTATTATTCGTTAACGATTTGATAAGGATTTTAGTATCAAGGAGTTTATGCTCGTCGTGTGGAGGGCGGATTATGTGTGAACATTTCGACCATGGCTTTATGTTACCTTTACATAATCTGATTTAACCTAACTAACTTAATCTTATTTTAACTCAACTCAATTTAACTCAGTTCACATCAATTCAGCTCATCTCAACTCAACCTATCTCATCTCATCTCAACTCAACTCAAGTCAATTCAAATCAGCTCAGCTCAACTCATCTCAACTCAACTCAATTCAACTCAACTCAACTCGATTCAAATCAACTCAACTCAACTCAACTCAACTCGATTCAAATCAACTCAACTCAACTCAACTCAACTCAACTCAACTCATTTCAACTCATTTCAACTCAACTCATCTCACCTAACTTAACTTGACTAAACTTGACCTAACTTAACTTAACCTAACTTAACTATCCTATCCTACCCTACCCTATCCTACCCTACCCTACCTTACCTTACCCTACCTAATGCAGTCTCAATCAAAGTCGTCATCCAAACCAGATACTGGAGGAGGAGGAGGCTGAGCTCAGTCGGGTTACGGTGGGGGGGGGGGGGGGGGGGGGGTCGTATGATTCCGTTCATTCTTGGCTTCGTATGGCACAAATTTGACCGTGTGTTAAGGTAGGTTAAGGCGAGTTAGGTTAGGTTAGGACGATGTTATATGCAGTTAGTTGTCTTTGTTATAGGTGGTCGAGAAGGAGTCGAATCGTCATCATTATTAGTGTTATTGTATATCGTAATTACGTAATGTGTGCTAATACAGTAAATGATTTATTAGTCTCTATATTTGCCGCTTGTTTTGGTATACATTTACAAATGGAAATTCCCACCGCGATCAAAGTTCCGATTCTTATGAAAGAAGCTGAGCCTCGGGAATTCCAGTTGCTTTAGTGAAGTGGCAGATTTTGGCTGTCTTCCCCACCTCGGCCTCTCTCTCTCTTCTCTCTCTCTCTCTCTCTCTCTCTCTCTTTCTCTTTCTCTTTCTCTCTCTCTCTCTCTGTCTCTCTCTCTCTCTCTCTCTCTCTCTCTCTCTCTCTATCTATCTCTCTATCTATCTCTCTATCTCTATCTCTCTCTCTTGCCCATATTCCAAAGTTTTATGACGAGAGTTAAAAATACATTTGGGGTTAAGAAAATTTGACCACGTATCCCCTATCTTTAGCAATTAGAACGGTAAACGTTTCTATTATTTGGACATTATCTAGTTATTTGATATATATAAATACGACTACAAGACCGAGCAAATATCTGTCTGGTTCACAAACTAATACTACAGTAATAAAAATGTATACAAACGAAGATGACTATACTAAGGCTTATTTGTCTTCCTTTGTTCATATGAAGATTTTCAGCCTTAACACAAACGTTTCCCTGCAATAGGTTTCATTGTATTGAATGATATTATATTCTTATGTCCTAATATGGTGTTTATTTTATATCAGTATGGTACCTTGATGTGATATGGAAATCTGCAGAATCTATTTAATGATTTTAGTAAAGTGATATTATATTTCAGTGAACAATCAGTATGATTTGAAAAAGCTTCTTCTTCTCTCTCTTTCTCTTACTCTCTTTCCATCTATCTCACTCTCCCACCTCTTTCTCTCTCTCTCTCTCTCTCTCTCTCTCTCTCTCTCTCTCTATCTATCTATCTATCTATCTATCTATCTATCTATCTACCTATCTCATTCTCTCTCTCTCTCTCTCTCTCTCTCTCTCCTTTTTTCTTTCTCTCTCTCTCTTTCGCTTGCTCGCTTTCTATCAGTCTCTCTCCCTCTTCCTTCATATCAGTCTCCTTCTCTCTTCCATTGAAAAACAGTGAAAGATTTTGCAATGATATGAAAATAAAAAAGCAGGAGTAAAATGTACTCACGTACATCCGATTCACGAAAACAAAGATACTGTGACATGCAGACTTTATGAATACGTAATAATAAATAAGTGCTTATTCAAATCTATTCCCAGGTGCTATTCAACAGTGTACTGTGTTTACTTGCAATAGAAAAGGCACAGAGGAAGTGACATGTCTTTGCATTTCATATCAGACCTTTCATCTAGAAGTTTCCAATGTAAATATTGGTTGACTCAATCGAAGCAACTGCATGGCTTACGTGTGCCGGGAAATGCCGGTGAATGTGAAATGAAAGTAATCACCAGATGGCGATGGAAGTACATAGGTCTGAATACTAAGAGAGAGAGAGAGAGAGGGAGGGTGGGAGGAGGGGAGGTTGGAGGAATAAGGGAAGGAGAGAGATAGAGAGAGAAAGAAAGAAAGAGAGACGGAGAGGGAGAGAGAGAGAGAAAGAAAAGAAAAAAAGAAAGAAAGAGAAAAGATGAAAGACCCAACAAGCAATCAAACTTACAAGAAAGCAAGTAAAAAAAAAAAAAAAAAAAAAAAATAAAAAAAAAAAAAAAAAAAAAAAAAAAAAAAAAAAAAAAAAAAAAAAAAAAAAAAAAAAAAAAAAAAAAAAAAAAAAAAAAAAAAAAAAAAAAAAAAAAAAAAAAAAAAAAAAAAAAAAAAAAAAAAAAAAAAAAAAAAAAAAAAAAAAAAAAAAAAAAAAAAAAAAAAAAAAAAAAAAAAAAAAAAAAAAAAAAAAAAAAAAAAAAAAAAAAAAAAAAAAAAAAAAAAAAAAAAAAAAAAAAAAAAAAAAAAAAAAAAAAAAAAAAAAAAAAAAAAAAAAAAAAAAAAAAAAAAAAAAAAAAAAAAAAAAAAAAAAAAAAAAAAAAAAAAAAAAAAAAAAAAAAAAAAAAAAAAAAAAAAAAAAAAAAAAAAAAAAAAAAAAAAAAAAAAAAAAAAAAAAAAAAAAAAAAAAAAAAAAAAAAAAAAAAAAAAAAAAAAAAAAAAAAAAAAAAAAAAAAAAAAAAAAAAAAAAAAAAAAAAAAAAAAAAAAAAAAAAAAAAAAAAAAAAAAAAAAAAAAAAAAAAAAAAAAAAAAAAAAAAAAAAAAAAAAAAAAAAAAAAAAAAAAAAAAAAAAAAAAAAAAAAAAAAAAAAAAAAAAAAAAAAAAAAAAAAAAAAAAAAAAAAAAAAAAAAAAAAAAAAAAAAAAAAAAAAAAAAAAAAAAAAAAAAAAAAAAAAAAAAAAAAAAAAAAAAAAAAAAAAAAAAAAAAAAAAAAAAAAAAAAAAAAAAAAAAAAAAAAAAAAAAAAAAAAAAAAAAAAAAAAAAAAAAAAAAAAAAAAAAAAAAAAAAAAAAAAAAAAAAAAAAAAAAAAAAAAAAAAAAAAAAAAAAAAAAAAAAAAAAAAAAAAAAAAAAAAAAAAAAAAAAAAAAAAAAAAAAAAAAAAAAAAAAAAAAAAAAAAAAAAAAAAAAAAAAAAAAAAAAAAAAAAAAAAAAAAAAAAAAAAAAAAAAAAAAAAAAAAAAAAAAAAAAAAAAAAAAAAAAAAAAAAAAAAAAAAAAAAAAAAAAAAAAAAAAAAAAAAAAAAAAAAAAAAAAAAAAAAAAAAAAAAAAAAAAAAAAAAAAAAAAAAAAAAAAAAAAAAAAAAAAAAAAAAAAAAAAAAAAAAAAAAAAAAAAAAAAAAAAAAAAAAAAAAAAAAAAAAAAAAAAAAAAAAAAAAAAAAAAAAAAAAAAAAAAAAAAAAAAAAAAAAAAAAAAAAAAAAAAAAAAAAAAAAAAAAAAAAAAAAAAAAAAAAAAAAAAAAAAAAAAAAAAAAAAAAAAAAAAAAAAAAAAAAAAAAAAAAAAAAAAAAAAAAAAAAAAAAAAAAAAAAAAAAAAAAAAAAAAAAAAAAAAAAAAAAAAAAAAAAAAAAAAAAAAAAAAAAAAAAAAAAAAAAAAAAAAAAAA
>BOPN01003908.1:80000-85000 GCA_017312705.2 Penaeus japonicus | reverse complement strand
ATATGGAAACAGTAGACGAGTGGTTGATGAAGTGATTGAGCAGAAAGTGACAATTTGAGTTTCATGAAGATGGTGGATAAGACTGAACAAAGTTTTCTTTATCTTGATCAATTGGGTTTATCTTCAGAACTAAACATGACCAGCCAGATAGAGAAACTCTTACTTCCAACTCAGAAACGTGAATGGGTCAAAATAGCAGATAATGTCGATACTCTTGATTTGTTTACAAAATTGCTTGCATATCTTTTAGATGAAAAGAAATCCCTTAGATATTTAAATGCCAGTATAAGGAGCAATGTTACCACTGAGACTAGAGTAAACTATGCTTTCAGTAATGAAAATGGGAATGAGTCAGGTTATACAGAAGAGTCGAAAGTTTTAAAGAGGATATCTGAGGTTGAGAAGGCTGTAACAAATGTAACCATTCTAGTAACTTAGCTTGCAGAAGAAAAGTTTGAAGACAAAATATATGTTGGTAGAACGGGTGTGTCATTGAATAGATGTTGGTATCATGGAACAGATGGACATGATATTTTGGACTGTGTAACATTCCAGAAGTTAGATACAAGTGAGAAATTTGATATTGTGAAGAAGAAAGGTATCTGCTATAATTGTCTAAAAGGAACTCATGTATCAAGGAGATGTTTCAAGAAATCAAGATGCAATGCCACTGACGCAAATAACCAAATTTGTGGGAAACCCCATCACACGAGTCTTCATGAAAACCAAGTTCCTGGTAATTCATATATTGGTCTGAAAAGGAACGGAATTTTGTTTATGGTTATTAAGGTGAGATGTGGTAATCAGGAACTAAATACACTCTTTGATTCTGGGGCTGATATGACAATGATTAAGAATAGCATGGCGTCTTCACTGGGATTGAAAGGTAGAGATATTCGCTTAGCATGAACTAAATTAGGAGATCTAACTATAACATACAGCAGCAAAGAATATGACTTGGTTCTTATTGACAAAAATGGAAATGGTATAAACATTACTGCCAATGGAATAGCTGAAATCACCTCATGCATAAATAAAGTTGATTTGTCTAAAGTGAAACACTTATTTAAAAGTGTTAATGTAGGTGAATTGGATAGGCCTCGTGGCAGAACAGACTTGTTGATTGGCTCTGATTTATTTGCTCTTTGATCCCAACTGTCAAAGAAACTGTGGATGAGAATTTACAACTTATGGAATCCCGGTTTGGTATGTGTGGTCGTGGTAGTCACCCAAGTATATCACATGCATCTGGATTTAGGAACACTATAGGTATTAGGATTGACCATGTTTCAGGAATAATATACGATATAGACATAACTGTCAAACCAAAGAGTGATATGAAAGCTCACATAGATATTTTTTTACTATTGAATATTTAGGAACAGAATGTAAACCTAAATGTGGTGACTGCAAGTGTGGCAAGTGTGCAGTAGGCAACAACAATTAAAGCATCAAAGAAGAAAGTGAATTGGCCCTAATTGAACAAGGATTGATGTATGATTCAGACAAAAACAGTGGTCAGCAAAATTCCCATGGATAAAGGATCTTAATTTACTGCACAATAATCTCTCCATTGATATTGCAAGGTTAAAGAATACTGAAAAGAGATTGTTGAAGCTTGGACCAGAATATGCCAAAGCTTATAATGAACAAATAAGAGATATGATACGACGTGATGTAGCTCGTAAGTTAACCTCAAATATTTTGACAAATTATATTGGCCCTGTTACTTACATTCAGCTTCATGAAGTGCTAAAGCCAGACTCCACATCCACGCCACTGAGGATTGTATTTGAATCATCCGCGAAATACATGGGCCAATCTTTGAATAACTTTGGGGCAAAGGGTTCAGATATTTTAAACTCCATGATAGGTATACTACTCAGATTCAGTGAAGGGGCCATAGGTATAGCGGGTGGCATAACTAAAATGTATTACTGCATCAAGCTACCTGAATTAGAACAACATGTGCACCGGTTCGTGTGGAGAGATTTGCAATTGGATTGTGAGCCAGATCATTACGAATTGACCTCTATGGGTTTTGGTGATAAACCTTCCGGAATTATTGCTAGTTAGCTCTCAAGCTCACAGCAGAATCATGGTTAGAAAGGTATCCTCAGGTAGCAGTTATGATAATGTCGAATTCTTATGTGGATGACTTAATACATTCAGTTGACAGTAAAGAGATAGCACTGCAGTTAATACGGGAAAATGAAAAAAATACTCTCATATGGCAGTTTTAAAGCTAAACAGTGGATTATGACTGGTGATGATGATACCTGTAGCATGGATATTTCATAAAATGGATCTGAGAAAATATTTGGTTTAAACTGGGATCATAAGAATGATAAGTTTACATTCAGGATAAAGTTAAACGTTTCTTCCAGATATAAGGGCATAAGGACAAGCCCAGATTTAAATCCTTTGAATCTTCTTGATAATATTCCTTTAAAATTAACCAGGAGGATTGTTCTAAGTCAGATGTGCTCGGTGTATGACCCATTAGGACTATTACTTCCATACACATTGAAAGCTAAGATCTTATTACGTGAGACTGTGAGTTGTAGTACTAAATTGGGATGGGTTGACCCTATACCCACCCATATGAAAGATCAGTGGGTATCACACTTTCGTGATTTATTTGGCATTGAATCCCTATATTTTGAAAGATGTATTAACCTATGCCTGCAGTAGGGTCACCCATGCGTGTTGTTTTTAGTGACAGTTCGGAGCCATGGCTTATGAATGATGGAAGCTAGAGTCTGGATTATTTGAAAGTAAACTAATAATGGCGAAGGGAAGAATAGTTCCAACCAGACAACTTTCTATACCCAGACTTGAATTATGTGGAGCAGTTATTGCATGTCGGATACGGAAGTTGATTGAAAATCAATTGACATACGAATTTAGCTCTGTCAAACATATAACTGATTCTGCTATCGTTAGAGCACAAATCCAAAAGGAGTCATATGGATTTGGGATATTTGTTGCAACACGAGTAGCAGAGTTTCAATCCAAAAGTAACCCCTACGAATGGCGGTGGATTGCATCGGATCGAAATCCAGCAGATTTACTAACTAGGACTAATAATCCATCAGATACTGGGATCCATTCATTGTGGAAACATGGTCCTGATTTCATGACTTTACCCGATCAAGTGTGGCCAATAAGCCAATTTACAGAATATGACTTACCAGACAGAATCCATGTTAAGGAACCAGATGAATGTGTGATAGATTTGTCTAAATTCAAAAGCTACCGCAAATTTATTTTAGTCACTGGCAGGATACTGAATATGAGTGATAAAAGTTAAATATTTTAAGGGTATTTGTATGAAACTTGAATCTGAAATTTTAAAAGAAGCTGAACAATTTTGGATAAGACAAGCACAAATGTGTATTTCAGGTAATTGGGGAAAGCTCTACCAAAGATTAGGACCATACAAAGCTGGTAATGGGACAATTATGGTTGGTCAAAGAATGAAAGAGTGGTTGAAACAAAATTGGAATCAAGACAGTTTCATTTTGCTACCTGAAAAACATCCATTCACTACACTTTATGTTAGTCATTTGCATAATATAGATCATGCTGGTGTAGATGTCACGCTATGTAAGCTGCAGACAAAGTTTTGGGTTCCCTCAGCACGTAAGGTTATCAGATCAGTAAATGTGTTGTATGTAGGAAAGTGGATACTAAAGTTGAAGGTCAAAGTATGGGCCAGGTTATTAAAACAAGTAAAGACCATCAAAGGGCAATTGAAAATTGGAACATGTCTGAAGTTTCTGAATTTGGAGTTAATGAAGGACTAGAATGGGTGTTTTACCGTTCAGCTGAAGCAGCCTGGCAGAATGGTATAAGTGAAGCATTAATTAAATATTTAAAGAGATCATTAGCTATAATAATTGGAGATAGTATAATGACATACAGTGATCTGCAAACCACATTTTTTGAAATAGCCTATCTCATGAATAAAAGATCCATTGGAGTGAAGCCTGGTATGGATATAGGATTAGAAACTTACTTGTGCACTAATGACTTTAGACAGAGCAAGTAATCATGTTCCATGTGGTTCCTGGACAGATAACAGTAACACGAAGATAAGGTTAGATTATATGCAAAATGCTGTCAACACATTCTGGCATAAATGGCAATGGGATTATTTCCCTACATTGATAATTAGGCAAAAATGGCACACAGATAGAAGAAATGTTCAAACTGGTGATATTGTCCTAATACAAGATGCAAACACTGTGAGAGGAAAATGGAAAATGGGACAAGTTGCAGATGTAGATAATAAAGTCAGGGATGTAAGTGTCAGGTATAAAATACAGAAGCCTGGAAAAGAATACAAAGGGCAAGGAGACACTATTATCAAGAGATATGTTCACAAATTAGTTTTTTTTAACCAATAACATTTGTGCGCAATCACGCTTCCCGATGCTCTGTTGTTGGTCATAAAGCAGGATGGGACGGAGGAAAACGTGCGAGGGGTACAATGTAAATATGTGAATAATTTTTTTGAGGAACTTTCTAGTATACAAAGGATTATTGAACTTTACCACCACTTGTGATATAGGAAATAGTCAATAGGAACATAAGGTATGTTTTGTGAATGTATAAATAAGATTTCTATGTTATTAAATCATAACATGCGGGAATTTTGTCTTTGGCTATGTTTAAGTTTTCCAATATGTATACATCGAAATTATGGTGATAAAAACAAGCTTTTAGTTAATCAATTTTGTATCATTGTTTCAGTTAAGATATGTTTGATTAGAAGTTGTACTAGCAAGTGTAGTCATATATGCTCACTAGATATGAGGTAATGTTGTCAGTTTTATTTACTTGTATATTATGTCTGATCATATGTTATGTTTTGAATACTTCATATTTTAGTATTTTCAAGAACTTTAATTTATGATAAATATTGTATTATGTACCATCTTGTGTTCTATTATGTTATTGTAGATTTGTCATACATAGGACTGAAACAATGTAGA
>BOPN01003908.1:62500-67500 GCA_017312705.2 Penaeus japonicus | reverse complement strand
ATTCTTGCTATTCTTATTATTGTTCTCATTGTCATCATTATCATTATTCTTATTCCTATTCTTGTCATCATGAAGATTGTTATCATTATCATAAAAATCATCTTTGTCATTGTTATCATTATCATTAAAATAATCTTTGTCATTATTATCATTATCATTATAATCATCTTTGTCATTGTTATCTTTATCATTATAATCATCTTTGTCATTGTTATCACTATCATTATAATTATCTTTGTCATTGTTATCACTATCATTATAATCATCTTTGTCATTGTTATCACTATCATTATAATCATCACTGTCATTGTTATCACTATCATTATAATCATCATTGCCATTGTTATCATTATCATGATCATCATCAGCATTAGGATTATCATCATTAGTATTATCATCATTATCATTACTATTATCACCATTGTTAATAGCGGTATCAGTAATAGCAACATTAGCAGTAGTACTATTATCAATATCATTGGAAGTAGTAGTATTTTTATTATCATCATTATTACTATCACTATTTTTATCATCATTATCACTATTGTTATTAGTATTACCTTATCATAACCATTATAATGATCAGTAGCAGAAGTAGTATTTTCCTTTTGAGACTAATAAGCAAAACTGCTTTGCAATACGAATGCGAGGACCGCTATTCTTATTTATCCTATTTTCTTATGAAAAGAAGTTATTATTCTTAGCAATAAATTTGATAATTTTTTTTTACTATAAAACTGCAATCTCCACATTTCATTTTGTATTAATTTATGATGTATTTTTCACTTGTGATATCTCGAGCAAGTACATTGCAAACTATAATATACAATATTATCTCCTAGGACAAGAAATTGCAACTACAGCGTATATATATTCATATCATATTACGGAAGTGAAAATAAAATTAAAGCACTATAAGAGTGATACATAAATGTATGTTTACACAAACCGGAATCATTTGTCATTTTTATATGCACTTTCCATATTCCAGCAAATTATTTTTGTGTTTGTGTTCACTCATGGTGTATATATATGTATATATATATGAGTCATGTCAGAGGAAATTTCATTTTCACCTCTGTTTATTGCCAATGCATGAAAGTTTAAAAGATAAATTGTTCACAGAATGTGTACCATATTCATACTCTTTCTGTTCTGAAGTGGTACATTGAAAATCCAACCCCTATCACTACTACATACAGTTTATATTTGATCAAAAGTATAATCAGATAAATTTACCGATTAGTAAATTCCTTCTTGTTCTCTGTATGTTACACACACACACACACACACACACACACACACACACACACACACATGCACACGCAATATATATATTTATATATATATATATATATATATATATGTATGTATGTATATATATATAAATATATATATATATATATATATATATATATATATATATATATATGTATATATATATATACATACATATATACATATATATATATATATATATATATATATATATATATATATATATATATATATATATATATATATGTGTGTGTGTGTGTGTGTGTGTGTGTGCGTGTGTATGTATATATATATATATATATATATATATATATATATATATATATATATATATATATATATATATATGTATGTATATATATTCCGAAAACAAAAAGAAACAGAATTAGACACTTGCAAACTGAGCTCACAGAGAGACAGCTCTCACAGATTCAGTGGAATGTCACTTCCGAAATCATTAACATTGGTATAGAAGGCTGACCTTCAGCATTCTCATTTGTGTTAAAAAAAGGCTTTTTGCAAAATCTTAATTAGGTGTTGTTCAAAAAATCTATTATGAATCACGCATTACATGCTAAACATTTATTTGTAGAGAAAAATAAATGTTCGAGTTGAAAATAGTAACATAAGGTTGTCTCACGATGACTCTTTTGATATCAAGCCTTTGTATCAAGTTGCATGTAAAGCTCTGAAATTAAAAAAAAAAAAAAAAAAAAAAAAAGTCAAATCACTATGAATTTCGAGCAGACGAATCCAGACACATCTGACTCTAAACCAAAATCGACAACGCAGTATCAAAATACAAAAAAAAAAAAAAAAGTAAAAAAAAAGAAAAGAAAGTGTGGTAGAGAAAGAGACAGATAAACAAGGAAAGCGAGAAAAGAGAGAGTAAAAAAAAAAAAAAAATCATACAGACAGACGACCAACCAGTGTGTGTGTGTGTGTGATGGATAGAGGAAGCGATGGCTATAGCCTGTTTTCAAAGATTCATGAAAGACTAATGTGCGGAGTGGTAGGGAGATAGCGACAGCGTGAAAGCGAAAGGGAAAGAAAAAGAGGAATGGAAAGAGGAAGGGAGGAGAAAAGGGACACATCAGAATGAAATATCGTGAACGAATATAAAAGCGGGAGTAGGAGGAAGGGGAGACTTGGAAAGATTTGGAAACCATATGGAAAGAGAGAGAGAGAGGAGAAGAAAATAGAGGATGAGAGTAAAAGAATCTTGCGGTTGTATGCAGCTGCTTTGACTCACTGTGATTAGTTTCTATCATTTTTTATCATGAATATGCATTTTGCAGTGAACTGGGTGGCGTGAGTAATTTCCAGTGGGGGAGGGGGGGGAGGGGGGGGAGACAATGCGGAAAGAGAGAGAGAGAGAGAGATTCAGACAGATAGAGAGAGAGGAGAGAGAGAAAGAGAGAGAGAGAGAAAGAGATTGAGACAGGCAGAGAGAGAGAGAGAAGGGGAGAGAGAGAGAGAGAGAGAGAGAGTTTCAAAAACATATAAATTTGATGAAAAATAAAAATCAGAGACTGAATTTAAGATCAGAGTTGTGCCGAGTGACTAACAACATAAAAAAGAGACGACACATGAGGCTGAAAATCACAAGAATATAATGGTCAAATATTTACCTGGTGCTGTGAAGAAGTTTAAAAGTACTGAACACATGAAAGAGAAAGTTAAAATGAAAGACGAAGAAATATTCTAGACAAATAGTACCTGTTTCTGGCATGTCGGTCTGATGAAGATCAAATATTTAACAAGGAGAAATCAAGTACAATTATTTAGCAAGATAAGTCCCACGTAATAGGGCATTGTGAATGGAAAAGCTTTCAAAAAGATTACTGTCGCATTTCGGTCATTTTTCGCTTTTTGTCGAGGACTGAGCCAACACACACACTCCCACACATTAAATCCGTTTACTAGAAATTGGGGAAAACCTGGTTTAAAATATCAAAGATGAACAAGGAAATGTAGTTAGGCTGTTGGAAACGACACTAACAATCAATACATCGTTTGTGATGAGTGAACGTAATTAAAGTTGTAACTCGAACTCAAAGCAATTACAAACAGAATAAAACTGTGTAAAAGGAGAAGAGAATATGTAAAGTGCGCTTTAGCAGGCTAGCAGCGAACTAATAGCACTATACTCCCACGGCATAACCAAAGCAGCTTCCAAGGTATAAAGTGAATTTGTTGACTGAAACAAAAAAAAAAGAAAAAAAAAGAAAAAAAGGGGGGGTGGGGCTCAAAAAGCTGTACTAAAGAAGTGAAAAAAATGGTAAAACGGTTTTTGCCGTTACTACTGAACAGCGGTCATGCTTATTTACGACTGCTATTTTATATCGTCTAGTAATCAACTTAAGGTGATCTGAAAGTTAAAACCGACAGTAGAATAGAACAAACAAACAGCATATGGATAAAAATAAATGGTATTCGCGGTTTACTATCAGCAGCAAAAGAGTTGATAAAGGCAAATGTTTAAATGATATTGGAATGGATAGAAACATATCTAATTATAGGAACTATACTGAAGATCACAGCGATTTATTTAAGGGAACTAGACCACACTTTTGAGTCTGTTCCGATGGGGGGAAAACACACTCATCAATACAAGACTTTGAGTTGAATTGAGAAAAATGGTTAAAATAATTCCAGCTATTTGGATGATTGTCATTAGAAATAAGAAAACATCAGCTTAGGGGGGGGAAATAGGTCAGTTTGTCCCTCACTTACTGAAGTCAGACCTGATCAAGATTGGCTAACTTTTACTGCCAGAGTTGTGATGCTCTATGTCAGAACCAGAATCCTGAGGCAGATCTTGGGGTCCGAGTTTTCTTGCCTTTTCCTGGTGGGTTTTGTTTCTCTTTCCTTATTTTTCTTTTCTTCTTTGTTGTTTCCCTTCATCAAAACTGAAACAATATCACTGGAACCTCTCACAGGTACACGCATTTTTTTTTTCTTCTTCTTCTTTTTTATTATTATCTATTTTTTTTATTATTTTTTCTTTTTTTAACTAAATGTGCATACCAGTAATAATTTAAAAAAAAACAAAAAAGTCAAATTTCACATATTACATATTTATGATTTTTTGAAATCTTAACACTTGCTCCCTTTTCACTAACGGAGGCAAATTTTCGTCCAGCGTATTAAGTTCGCAGTAAATATTTTCACAGATGTTCACTTTCAGCTCAGTGTCGCTTGTATCAACAGAGAGAGAGGATGAAGCAGAGGGGGACAGAACGGGAGAGAAGAGATAGGCGGAGGAAAGAAGGGACATGTAAGGCGAGAGAGAGAGAGAGAAAGAGAAAGAGAGAAAGAAAAAGGGGAGTGAGAAAAAAAGGAAGAGGGGGGGCAGATAGACAGATAAAGAGAGATAGAAGGAGAGAAAATGCAGAGACAGACAAATAGAGACGATAAGATTCAGCAGCAGAGACGGACATAACATGATAAAAAACAAAAAAGCAAAACAAAGAAACAAAAACAGCCAATAAAATAATCACTGTACTTCTTTTCTCTAGGAATGGAACGATATTCACTATAAACATAAAGTTAGATTAAGTAACATCCTAAAATGCGTGACCATAAACCATACGTACATATAAATGAGCATAAACCCTTAATTAGCAACATTTAATACAACTAAACAAACATAAACATAGGACATTATCAAATGTTTCTCCAAAACGCTTGAAAAATTGAGCAATTCGTGAAAACATTTT
>BOPN01003908.1:42500-47500 GCA_017312705.2 Penaeus japonicus | reverse complement strand
GAGAATTTACATTCCCTCTTTGAAAGGAGCTTAAGAACAAGACCATAGTCTTAATCTTACTTAGTTCGGGTTATCAAAATCTGGTTAGAGTGAAGTCATTTGAATGTGAATCGGTTTCACGAATTTTCTTTTTATTGTCCTGAAAGCAGATTTACTTATTTTACATACATATTCATACATAAATACAAACATACATATATACATACATACATATATATATATACGTAATAATTAATATATTAATATATTATTATTATTACTATACACACACACACACACACACACACACACATATATATATATATATATATATATATATATATATATATATATATATATATATATATATATATATATATAAATATATATATATATATATATATATGTATATATGTATATATATATATATATATATATACATATATATATATATATATATATACATATATATATATATATATATATATATATATATATACGTATATATATATATATATATGCATATATATATATACATACATACATACATACATAGATGAAGCGATAAATAGGTAACGTAATATCTGTATTTCAACTGAATGTAAACAAAACCTTTGTTAGAAGTATGTAGCTATGAAATAGATTCAATGATTCCAATTTTTTTCAGCTGATATATACATATGACAAAGGCCAGTTCGAAAGACAAGTTTTATAGCATTTTCCTTGTACATAGATTAATATTGTTAAGCTCCCGGAAGTTATTTGATTTTCAAAGTGAAATACATTAAAAAACAATCTCAATTATAAAGGTCGGCTTTATGAATGAAAATCTATATGCTTCACAGAGTTGAGTGATCCTATAACATTATAATTATTTTTTTTCTTTTTTACCTGAGTAGATTAAATCACATATTAATAGGATCTTATGACTTTCAGTACTTACACAGTCTAATTACTCGTTTCTCTTTTAAGATTAACTTAAATCTTAATGAAAAAAGTATCTGTTTCATTTTTCCTTTCTTTTATTTCTTGAGTTGACTCTTTTTACACGAGACTTCGCGTAGTCTTTTCCACGTCTTGAGATAGATGAAAAGGTTGATGAAGAGTTCCTGGCTCCACGTGTCTCTCAGAGAGACTGTGTGTGTGTGCGTGTGTGTGTGTGTGCGTGTGTGTGTGTGTGTGTGGGTGTGTGCGTGTGTGTGGGTGTGTGAGTGCTTGCCTTTGTATCTGTGTGTATGTGTGTTTATGCATCTGCCCTTTGTGTGTGTGTGTGTGTGTGATTGCTTGTGTATGTATCTATATATATGTTCTTTACGTGTGCGTATGTGTATATGTATGTATGCATGCGTTTATGTATATTTGTGGGTGTTTATGTACATGTTTGTGAATTTAGGTATTTGTGTGTATTACTGCTGTAGAGAGAGAGGGAGAGAAAAAGACAAACACGAAAACGATGAAGCGATATATATATATATATATATATATATATATATATATATATATATATATATATATATATAAACATATATATTCTTTACGTAATCTTTATAACTAGCTATTAAGA
Source organism: Penaeus japonicus (assembly GCA_017312705.2). Classification (NCBI taxonomy): domain Eukaryota; kingdom Metazoa; phylum Arthropoda; class Malacostraca; order Decapoda; family Penaeidae; genus Penaeus; species Penaeus japonicus. The sequence continues at coordinate 45,957 of BOPN01003908.1, read as the reverse complement.
AAAACAGAATACCGTACGTTCCTGTTCAATGAGCTGGCACAATTATTCATAAGCATAATGCATATTCGTTTAGAGTTGCTTCCCAGGTATTGTTGAAATAGCTTTCTCTTGTTTCAATTTTATGACATTGTAAAATGCTTCAGAGTCAAAGGCAAATGTATTCATGCATGGTAATACGAAACCTACTTCTCTTTGTCACTTTCTGTGAACTTAACGAGGAGGATAATGGAATCAACGTTACGCAAAAGCTTTTCAAGATCAAGCTCTAATTTCAAGGAATCTTGTTTTCTTTCTTTCTCATTTTTTTTTTTTTTTCTTCTTCTTCTTCTTCTTTCTCTTCTTCTTTTTCTTTTTTATTAAACTAATTCCTTATTTGGTTCATAGTTTTGCAATCTTATGATAATCTTTTTTTTTTCTTTCTTTCTTTTTTTTTAATTATTGGCATTATTTCATGAAAGGCTAGAAGAATTTTCTTGCTGGATGGGACTCAGAAATTATTTAAATAATATGACGTACTAAGGTGGTAGGGCGTCGGCCTCACATCCCCGTGGTTGGCAGATCGAGCCCCGTCCAAGCTCGTGAGTTTCCACTGTCGCCAGGCGGTCACTGCTGTGGCCGAACATCAGATAGAAATAGCACTCTTTGACACACACTTTCAAGCACACGCTGACACAGGCCGGGCTCGCCATAGCCCGGGCGCAGCATCTGTACGCTTCGATTGTGTAGGCAGATGGACGAGCGAGAAGGAGGGAGGGAAGGAGAGAGGGAGGGAGGGAGGGAGGAGAGGGGAGGGAGGGAGGGAGGGAGGGAGGGAGGGGAGGGAGGGAGGGAGGGAGGGAGGGGGAGTGAAGCAAGAAGACAGATAGACAAAGACAGAGGTAAAGAGAGAGAGAGAGACAAAAAAGAGAACAAAGAAACATCTCATTAGCTTTAGTTTCCCCTGCAAAATTTGTTTTGATGTTTACAAATAATAATAATGATAATGATGATAATAATAATAAGACTAGTTAGCTACATTGATTCACAGACATCCTTCATTCGTGTGTTTTGTAATACTGATCACACACTTTTATTCTTATTTTATTCTTTTCTGTCCTTTCTATATTCTTTCTTTCTTTCTTTTTCTCCAAGAGATACCTGTCCGTTTTCTTCTTCTTCTTCGTGTGTAGCGACCATGTTATGATTGCTGGAGGCGCAGAGAAAGAAGTGTGAAGAAGAATTTTGGATTTTATTTTGCTGAGAGAAAGAAGGGGAGAAAGCGAGACGCGAGGAAAGGAGGGAGAGGGAAAGAATGAGTGATAGAGATGGAGAGAGAGAGGGGGTGGGGGAAGTATGAGAAAATAAGACATGGGGAACATCGACCCTACTTTTTTTTTCTTTAGTATTCCCTTTTGCTCTAGAAAACAGAAGAAAAACATCAATTTAGTTTAAAAAAAAGAAAGAAAAAAAAAAAAAAAAAAAAAAAGCAAAAAAAAAAAAAAAAAAAAAAAAAAAGCACGCCTCCATAACATCCCAAGAGACGCAAGAGAGAGAGAAAAAAAAACTGAAAAAAGAGAAGAGAAATAGGAAGGAAAAAATAGATAGAATGAAACAAACACAGATTACGTTCCGACGCCTTCCGAGACCTTCCCAGGAGCAAGAACACGAAGCCTTTTACTGTATCTGTGTCTATTTACGGGTTGTGTTTTGACACTTCGCCACCTGGGCTGAGTCCCACGTTATAACCCGGGATTACATTAGGTCTGTGTGCTCGCCGTCGCGCGCGGAACAATTCTTTGGGCTTTTGTTTTTACTATCATTGTTTTGTTATTTTTTTATTTATATTTTTAGGGGTTGGGGGAGGGGGTCAGTGTTGAAGTGTGGGTATCATGATATTTAGGGGGGGGGGGGCTGTTTATATGTGTGTTGAGGCGCGGATGTTGTGTTATTTTTCTCCTTCTTTCAGAGGTGGGTATATATGTCGTTTTATGTTCCATGTATATGAAAGCATTTTTTTTTATAAATTAACCCATTCATGTTGTTAATAATCTTAATGGAATTTAATCATTTAACAAAACTTAATAACGTCTAATGGTCCCACTACATCTGTATCTCATTTGAATTGGATATTTCAATTACAAAATTAAATAACGCTTAAAATCCAGACAAGCAATCATTTTCTAAAAAAAAAGACGGTTTTACTGCGGTGTTTTCCATAGAATTCTATTCAAATTATTACGTATTTGTATTCCAATTATTCTTTTTACATAACTAGGTATTATATTTACAGATGACTTATTACTTTTACATAATTGATTTCGTTCTACATTTACATATCTATATATCTTTTTTATTTCACCATGTACACTTTCTCATATCATATAAAACATAAAAGATAAATCATAAAATCATGAACACCACTTCATTTAACTAGGTTATCGTTTATCCATTATCTATGTTTACACATCTATACATCAGTCTATATCCAATTTCAGTCTAAATTTATATAAGTCATTTGTGTACTATCGCCAACACAATTTCAGTCCTCTATCCAGGTATACGGCGAATTCGAGTCTCAGTAGACAAAGTGTATTTATATGAAGTGGATGGCAGGTGGGGATTCTGAGGAAGGTTGAAGGGTTATCCGATTGTATTTGGAATGCAATTATATTATATAACATAATAAGTAAACATCTGTTCATGTACCAATTCTTGTGTTTTGATTTTCGACTAGAGTCATATCAAAATTAATTTAGATTTCTTGATGAATATGCCATAGAATACAAGCTTAAGAAAGGTTATTGACACACACACACGCACACACACACGCACACACACACACATACACACACCACGGATTAAAGAAAAAAAAAACTGGATTAAGTACCATTGTCTTTCTCCCGAAAGTCTTCAATATCACAGGTTAGTAACTTTTAAAAGACAATTTCACAGTTAATTTTGCCTTTGGCAATGCGCAAAATTAGCGTACCTTGTCATCAGGCTATCAAGCAAAATTGTTAAATCAGATCAAGATCTTTAGGAATTATAGTTTTAAGATATTCATGAAAACAAATTTGGATAGAACTGTCACTTTTTTGTTTGGTTGCTACCTGCTGAAATAACCTGGGTCTGTGTGTGCAGGCGCGCGCGCGCGCACACACACACACACACACACACACACACACACACACACACACACACACACACACACAAACACACACACACACGCACACATAAATACGCGCGCACTCACACATACACACACATACACACACTCAAACACATATTTTTCTCTAACATCAATTTCGATTTAGTGCAGAAGATATTACAATTAACTATTATGAATTTGCCATCAGTCTAATAAAAAAAAAAAAAAAAAAAAAACACGATTACTATTTTTCCTCTTTTGATTCGATTTTTAATTACTGATGTTCAATGAATATTAATATCTCGACGTACAGTAATATCAAAGCTATAA
>BOPN01003907.1:120000-125000 GCA_017312705.2 Penaeus japonicus | reverse complement strand
CATCCCCCCTCTCCCTCATTCCCCATTTTTTTTAAAACCATCTATCCCTTTTCCCTCCACCCCCACCACCCTCCCTCCCCTCCTCCCACCCCCTCAATTACCCCCTCCCCTCTCCCCCATCCCCCCTCCCCATCCCCTTCCCCTTCCCCCACCACCTCAATTCCCCCCATCCCCCTACCCCTTCCCCCACCCCTTGAATTACCCCCATCCCCTTCCCCCCTCCCACCCCCTCAATTACCCCCCCTCTCTCTCCCCCTCCCCCTTCCCCCTCCCCCACCCCCACCCTCGCCTTTTCCTTCCCGACTGACGACCCGAAGCTGCCTTCCTGATGGACTCGGATTATCTATTAAAGGGTATTGGATTGCGATACAGTGGAAATAGATTATCCCGCTTAATGTATGGCATGGGGTCGATGCTCTTTTCATTTTTTCTGTATATTGTTGTTTTTTGTTTTTTGTATTGTTTTTTTTTCGTTTTCGTTTTTTTTTCGTTTTTTTCGTTTTAGTTTCTTTTCCCTTTTCTGTGTGTTCTTCTTTTTTTTTAATCTTCTTCTTCATCTTCGTCTTCTTTTTCTTCCTCTTCGTGTTCTCCCTTTTCTTAGTCTTTTCCTTTTTTTCTTTTTTCTTTTTTTTTTCTTTTTTGTGTCTTCTCTGATTTCGTTTTTTCGTTTTATTCTCTTTCATTCTTCTTCTTTTTCTTCTTCCTCTTCTTCTTTTATTTTTTATTCGTTTTCTTCTTTTTCTTCTTTTTATTCTTCTTTGACTTTTTTCTTCGTTTTCTTATTTTCCCTCTTCTTTTTTTCCTCTTCCTCTTTTTTTATCTTCTTCTTTTTCTATACTTTCTTCTAATCATCATCAATGTTCTCCTTGATCTTCTGTTTTTCCTCTTCATTTTCTTCGGATGTTAATCCACTCCCCTTCCATGTCATTCCCTCCCTCCCTTTCCCCCTTTCCCCTCTTCCAAGAGTCCTCCCCTTTCCCTTTTATCTAATTTTCCTCTTCCTTTCCTCCTCCTCCCTTTCCCTTCCATTGTAGACTTCTTTTACTTTCCTTCCCTTTCCCTCATACGAATCCTTCCCTTCTCTACCCTCTTTCCTCCACTCCCTACACTCCCTCCACTTCTCCATCCTTTTCCCCTTTCCCTCTTCTCCTTCTTTTTCTTTCTCTCCCTTCATCCCTTCTTCCCCTCGCCTCACCCCTACTCCACTCACCATCCTCTTCCCCCTCCCATCCCCCTCTCCCTCCCCCTTCCTTCCCCTCCCCGACTCCACATCCTTTCCTCTTCTCATTCTTATCCCCCTCTCCCATTTTCCTCATCCTCTCTTCCCTCCCTCTCCATCTTCTACCTCCTACCCATCCCCCTCCCCTCCACATCCCGCTGTCCCTCCCCCTTTCCACATCCCCCTCTCCCTTCCCCCTTTCCACATCCCCCTCTCCCTTCCCCCTTTCCACATCCCCCTCTCCCTTCCCCCTTTCCACATCCCCCTCTCCCTTCCCCCTCTCCACATCCCCCTCTCCCTCTCCACAACCCCCTCCCCTCCCCCTCACCACATCCCCCTCCCCCTCTCCACAACCCCCTCCCCCTCCCCCTCACCACACCCCCTCCCCCTATCCACATCCCCCTCCACAACCCCCCCTCCACAACCCCCTCACCACAACCCCCTCTCCACATCCCCCTCACCACACACCCCTCCCCCCCTCTCTCTCCCCTACCGCCCCTCTCCCTCTCCTCCCATCTTCGACCGTCGGAGACATGCACGTATATTGATAAATAGCCCCAGACTGGGAGTTGCCGGAGATAAATTAGCATAAATGACGGCGCACAACACAAAAGGGTATCGATTCAGATCCGCAGGATGCATAAAGTTGTATTGAAACGGAGAGAGAGTGATGTTTGGCAAGGGCGAAGGAGGGGCTGGGGGTGTGGAGGGGTGTGAGGGGGTGAGGAGGGGTGGTAGGGGGGCTAGGGGTGTGGAGGGGTGTGAGGGGGGTGTTTTGGTGTTGGGGGGAGGGGTGTTAGGGTGTAGGGGGTGGGGTGTAGAGGGGTGTAGGGGGGTGGGGTGTAGAGGTCTGTAGGGGGGCCTCGGTGGAGGGGGGTTATAGGGGGGGGAGGCGTAAAGGGGTTGGGGGAGGGAAAAAGAGGAAAGGGGGGCCGATAAAAAAAGGGGGGGAGGGACTGAGAGGAAAGAGGAAAATGGGGGAAGAAGGGATGGTAGGGAGAGGAGGGGGGGAGGGGGGAGGGAGAAAGGGAAAGATTGTCATTCGTTTATGTCATGTCTCTCTATCTCTTATTTATTACGGTTATTCATTTTCATTTATTGATCACCATTTTTTTCTCTCTCTTTCACTATTTCTCTCTCTCTCTCTCTCTATCTATCTATCTATCTATCTATCTATCTCTATCTATCTACCTATCTATCTATTTCTATCTATCTCTATCTATCTCTATCTATCTCTATCTATCTATCTATCTCTATCTATCTATCTATCTATCTATCTATCTATATATCTCTATCTATCTATCTATTTGTCTATCTATATATCTATCTATCTCTATCTATCTATCTATCTATCGATTTATCTTTATCTCTCTCTCTTTCTCTCAATATCTTTCTCTCTTGAAATACTCCATTTTCTTTTTCTATATCCTCACTTTTTATCTAATCAATTAACTTCCTCTCTCTCTCTCTATCAATCTATCTATCTATCTATCTATCTAATTATCTATCTATCTCTCTCTCTGTCTTTCTTTTAAATCCCCCCTAGTCCTCTAATGCTTTATCCTTCCCACTTATCCTTCTTCCTTTATTCCCCTCTTTCATCATGACCCTCTCTCTTCCTCTTCTACATCCCCCCATCCGTAATTATCTCCCCCCACTCCTTCATCTCACCTTCTTCCCCTCGTCCATCATCCCTTCCTCCCCTCCCCTCATCCTTCCCCCTCCCCTCCCCACCCTTCACCCTTCCCTTCCCCCTTCCCTTCCCTCCCCTCATCCTTCCTCAGTCCCTCCCCTCATCCTTTCCCTCCCCACCCCTCCCCCCTTCCCTTCCCTCCCCTCCTCTCATCCTTTCCCCTTCCCTCCCCACCCCTCATCCTCCCCCTTCTCTCTCCACCCCTCATCCCTCCCCCTTCCCTCCCAACCCCCTCATCCACCCCCTTTTGCCAAAGATGAATATCAGACGAATGACAATCACACAAACAACACATTAACACTCGATTGCCTGAACACCTTTTTGCTTTGGAGTCCAGGTGGGAAATTACTTAATGTACGTTCGCGTCAGATCAGCCCTTTGACTGACGTATGACATGTGAATTCTCGCGTGTATATCTGTGCTTTTATCTCTCTTTTTTTGTCTCTCTCTCTCTCTTTCATTCTTTTTTTTTTTCTTTTTTTTTTCTTTCTTTTTTTTGATCATCCTTGAGGTGGCGTCAGATAATGAACCTATCTTGTGTAGTTTTTTTGTTTTTTCTCCTTTTTTTTGGAGGGGGGAGGGTTGGGGGTGGGGGAGGAGGTGAGGAGGCTATACATGCATATGCACGTTCGTTCGTGCAAGGTCTTTGAGCCTATTTGTCTCTGGATGCCCCGCGGGAGGGAGGGTGTTTGCGTTCGAGTTACGGTAGTTTGTGTTGATCCGAGCGCGTTCGCGGATTCTGAAAGCGGCGTCTGGATTGGAATGCGCTTGCTTTGTCTTTTTTGTTTTTTGTCTTTTTTGTTTTTTGTCTTTTTTGACGTTTTTTTGTCTGTTTGAGATCTAGTTTTCTCTTTAGAATTGTCTATCTATTAGTCTCTTTTTCCCTTATTCTCTTTCTCTTTCTCTCTCTCTCTCTATCTATCTATCTATCTATCTATATATCTATCTATCTATCTGTCTACCTATCTATTTATCTCTCTGTCTCTCTCTCTATCTATCTATCCATCTCTCTAACTATCTCTCTATCTAAATATCTACCCATCCATCTATCTATCTATCTATCTTTCAATCTATCTATCAATATATCTATTCATCTATCTATATATATATATATATATATATATATATATATATATATATATATATATATATATATATATATATATCCATCGATCTATCTATCAATCTATCTATCGATTTATCATCTATTCAACCATCTATCTGTGTGTGTCTATCTATCTGTCCCTTAGTTATCATTCTTTCCTTTCATTTTTCAGTCGGTGTATACTAAATTCATATTGCGATGAGCGCGGACTACTGGACGAACCATCACCCCCCCTCCCTCTCTCCCTCCCTCCCTCCCTCCCTCCCTCTCTCTAAACTTAACCCCTTTCCTCTCCCCCCCCCTGAACCCCCCTCCACTTCCCCCCCTCACCCTACCTCCTCTGCCACGAGAGCCAAGTCAAACAAAGCCCTGGCCAGTTGCACCCGGCACCAACCCTTGCACTTGCACCCTTGCACAACACCTTTATACTTACCCCTTTTATCCCCAAAAACCTTTATTCAGTACCTGACCATAGGGCCGATCGGGAACAACACGTTTCGTGCACAAGCCTTAGATTTTTATACATGTTCACACACGTTCCTTGACCATTCAACCCCGTTTTTTTGTTTTTGTTTTGTTTTTTTGTCTGGTGTATTTGTATGATCGCGTGGATATGAGTGGGTTTATTGTATGCTCGCGTGCTTACTGATTGACTGACTGACTGACTGGTTGGCTGGCTTGATGGCTGGCTTGATGGTTGGCTGGCTGACCGGTTGGTTTTGTTGCCTGATCAGCTGTTTCTTTCATTCATAAGTTCGGTTGTTGTTGATATTGTGTGTGTGTTGGAGTGGAAGGAGGTTTTGGAAGGAGGGTCTTTGCTGTTGCTGGTCTTTGGTATTGTTGTTGTTTGTTTGTTGTTTGTGTTTGATGTCAGATGTTTATTATCTATTATTTGGTAGAGTTTTGTTTTAATCTTAAATATGTAGAGAAAGAGAGAGAGATAGAGAGAGAGAGAGAGAGAGAGAGAAAGAAAGAGATACAGA
>BOPN01003907.1:97500-117500 GCA_017312705.2 Penaeus japonicus | reverse complement strand
ATTATTATCATCATGATCAACATTATCAAAAAAATTATCATTATCGTTATTATCATTATTATTATCATTATTACTCTCATCATTATTTCTATCATTACTTTCATCATTATAATCATTACTATCATTATTATTATTAGTGTTATCACTATTACCATTACTATCATCTTTGTTATTATTATTAATGTCATCATCATTATTATCATCATTATTATAACACTTATCGTAATTATCATTGTTAATAGCACTATCATTATCATCATTACTATTCAATGATATCTTTCTAGGCTCTCAATAGGCCTACCTATTAATCTCCGTATTCTTCCTCATATATAAAAAGAAGAAGAAGAAAAAAAAAAAGAAATATCCTCATTTTATGTCACTTCTCGTCTTCACAACCGCAGCTACATATTACGTAATAAAAAAAGAAGAGAAAATAAAAAAAAAATATGAGAAAAACTATGTAGTGTGTGTGTTCGATTTACATCTGCAATTCAAATGCATATGCCGTTTTTTCTCTCTTTTTTCTTATATTTCTTTCTATTTTTTGTTGCAATTCAGAATCATGAGATTTGCATTTTTCTTTTCTCCTTCTTTTTTTGTATTTATTTAGTAATAATAGTTGTAGTAGCATGTTGCTATGAGTGTTTAAAGTGAAGTTTGCTTTTGAAGTTTGCTTTTCGTTATTTTTTAGTTGTTTTTTTACTCTAGAAATGAGTTGAATGTGAATTTTTCCTTGATTTTTAGAAACGTATATTATTTATCTATATTTTTTCTATGTTATGCTATATAGATATGCATATATATATACAGACACATAAATGCGTAGATATATATATATATATATATATATATATATATATATATATATATATATATATATATATATATATATATATATATATATATATATATATATATATATATATATATATATATATATATATATATATATATATATATATATATATATATATATGTATATGTATATATATATATATATATACATATACATATATATATATATATATATATATATATATATATATATATATGTATATATATATATATATATATATATATATATATATATATATATATATATATATATATATATATATGTATATATATATATATATATATGTATATATATATATATATATATATATATATATATATATATATATATATATATATATATATATATATATATATATATTTATATGTGTATATATATATATATATATATATATATATATATAAACATATATATATATATATATATATATATATATATATATAGATATAGATATAGATATATAAACATATATATATATATATATATATATATATATATATATATATATATATATATATATATACATACATATATATACATATATATTTACATACATACATATATATATATATATATATATATATATATATATATATATATATATACATATATATATATATATATATATATATATATATATATATATATATATGTTTGTTTGTGTGTGTGTGTGTGTGTGTGTGTGTGTGTGTGTGTGTGTGTGTGTGTGTGTGTGTGTGTGTGTGTGTGTGTGTATGTATAATCATATGAATGTATATTCATTCAGCCGTTTCTCGTTAAGTGTTGATATCTATTTTCAAATCTAAATATAGATATTTAAGCATCAATAAGTTTATATAAAAGAGCGTATGTAAAGAATACCTATTCATACGCATCTGGTTAGACAATTCTTTTAGTGGGTCGCATGGTCTATTGGATTAGCAGCCGGGTCTGTCATTCTGACGGCTCGGGTTCGGTAAAATTTGTATTTCTATATTAAATGCAGTACTGCATTACGTATATATGTATGTATATGTATATATACATATATATATACATTTATATATATATATATATATATATATATATATATATATATATACATATACACACATTCATGTTGTATATACATGTATAAGTGCGCATGTATATATATTTGTATGCATATTCCTTCTCTCCTTGATTTATATACTACATGTGTTAGTAGCGCCAAGACAGACGTTACTCCATTCTGAAATTTGTGACGAAGAATTATTTCAGCACAGAATTCCGTCCACTTGTTGCAAGCTAATTCTATTCCAGGACGCTCTATAAGTAAATACAAACTTTCTTTCAAGATTAAAAACTAAAGCGTTAACACACACATATCCACACGTTTACACTCACACACGCACATTAGAGGGGGTGAAAAAAAGGAAAATAGATTGAGAGAGATGGAGAGAGAGAGAGAGAGAAAGGGAAAGAGAGAGAAAGAAAGAAGAAGTGAGTGAGAGTTATCGTACCTCCAACGAAAAGCGATATAACGACTAAGTTAAGCAGGTTGTTAAATCATCCGCGTTCAATGAGTCAGGAGAAGATGCAATTCTTCGGGTGTAGAAATGTAGGAAAAAGTCGAAAAGGTGAGCGCCCAATATTTTGTGAGTCTTGTGTTGTCTCCATCATTCAATTTAATCCCCCCTTCGCTCCCCCTCCCCCCCTCCCCTCCCCTTCTCTCGTGGCGCGTGCGTTGCCATGTGTACGATAACCTGCTCAGACCGGATCATTTTTATCAGAATCGTACAAATTCTCTGATACGGGAGATTCGCTCGCCTCGCCGATCGCTCATCCTACTTCAGCTCTAATAGTTAGGACTCACTACAAATTTGCCATCCAGTCGCATTTGCAGGGAAAGCTTTCCGAACAATCAATACGCATGAGGTATCTGGCAGCCGCTTCATCCTCCCCCCCTCCCCCCCTCCCTCCCTCCGCTCCTCCAGCCAATCGCCACGCTCGGGCGACTCCCCCGCCCCCCTTTTGCTTTGTCGCAACACCTGCGCTATAGAAACAATACACCGTGAACAAACGCCTAGTACGCTCGTCAAAATGCATGTAACACGTTAGTATTCGCCGTTCCGTCAATGAACATAATGTTTATCTTATCATCTGTTCCCATCCGAGCTCCCGGGCGTGGAGGGAAGGTCTCGCTGAAGCTAAAACCCAGGACAAAGACAGGGGATTGGAATGCATGCTCGGCTACCCATAATGCAGTGGCGCCTCGGGGGACACAACCGGTCACATGAAGCTCTGGGTTTCGGTTAGCAATTTCCCCCTACATTTCGATCAGGGGTGTTCTTCCGAGGGGAACTAAGATGTTTCATTCTTTATTCCCCCTCTTTGATGTGTTTCCTTCTCGTCTTCGTTTTGCCGTTACGTTTTTGTTTTGTTTTTTATTCTGTCTCTTTTTTTCTTCTTTTTTTGATTTCTTATTTTGGTGTTTGTTCTAGTTTTCGTCGCTCGTGTGAGAAATCGTCGCGAACTTGTGCGTGTGTGGCTAGTCCTCGAGCAAATCTAACCCCACTGGAATTCAAGATTTGGATACCCTATTCCGACTTGCTCTCTCTTCTCCTCCTCCTCTTCCTCCTCCTCCTCCTACTCCTCCTCCTCCTCCTCCTCCTCCTAGTCCTCCTCCTCCTCTGTCACCTTTTCTTCTTTCTCATCTCCCTTTCGTCTCTACTCCTTTCACCCTCTGTCTCCTCCTCCACCTCTACCTCCTCCTCCTCCTTCTCATCTCCCTTTCGTCCTTTCCCCTTCTTTCTCGTCCTCCTCCTCCTCCTCCTCCGCTCCCTTCACCTTTATTCTTTCTTCCCCTCTTCTCCCCTTCAACAGACTGGACAACCTCCCCTCAACCAGGACCCCCCCCAAAAAAAACAATCCCCCCTTTGCTCGCAGAAAACCAACGAACCAAAATGTACAATATTGTAACATCATCCATCTCTGTCCTCTTCATCCCCCTTCCTTCCCCTCCCTCCCCCCCCTCCTCTGCCCCCTTTTCGCTCCCCTCCCTTTCTCCTGACCCCCATTTCCCTCCTTCCGCCCGACCCAACAATCCCCTTTTCGGTATCCATAGCAACGGAAAGTCCAGGCGGGCACAACACGATATGAATATAGCTCATCTTCTGCCTCTCTCCCTTCTCATTTTCATAATCCGATCCTGGCTTGTCCCAGTGGCAATCTCCAGAGACCTCCAGGACCCTCTCCCCTCTCCCCCCCCCCCCCCCCCCTTTCCCCTCCTCCCTCTTTTCCCTTCCCCCCCTTCTTTTCCTCCCCTCTCCCCAGGTGGCGACGCGCAAGAAACTCTCTCTCTCTCTCTCTCTATCTCTCTCTCTCTCTCTCTTCTTTCTCTCTCTCTCTCCTTCGTCTCTCTAGCTTGGAATTCTCACTTTGGAGAAATATGAGATATTTTTCTATTCACAAGTTTCAAAAGCCTCTATCCCCCCCTCCCCTCCCCTCCCCCTCCCTCCCCAACCCCCTAACCCCCACCCCCTAACCCCCACCCCTAACCCCCACCCCTCCCACTACCCTACTTTCGTTGTTGGGTAGATCTTGTGTGCATGTTGAGAACTGGTTAATAAAAAAAGGTCTTTTGAGGCTTGGTGAATCTCACTGATGTAGAAAAATGTGAATTATATATCGAGTTAGAAGCAACTTTTCGGGTGAAATGATAAAGCATCTTTCACTCCATATCCTTTTTTTTCGGGGGGGAGGGGGAGGAAGGGGGAAGGAGGGGGGGGGGGGAGTGTGTGTAATTCATTCTCATATTTGCGAATCTGATACATATATTTATTCACATGTTGAGAGAAGAAATACACATGTCCTTCCCATTGATATATATTTTTTTTCTTTTTCTACCGAGGTCTAAGAAGGGAGGGAGGAGTTGAAATGGTAAATATGTAAGATGATACACATGACATATACTATCTCGAGTTCACTGACACTTGCAGGTTGCGGGCCGGAGGTAGTACGGTTTTCCGGGCTCGGCGCATGCGCAGAACTGGCAACGTGTGGCAGCTGACCTCTGACTTTCCCGCGCTGGCCGTCCGCGCTGCCTGAACTACGATAATTGTAAGTTGGTTCCCTCTTCTTTATTCTCTCTCTCTCTCTCTCTCTCTCTCTCTCTCTCTCTCTCTCTCTCTCTCTCTCTCTCTCTCTCTCTCTCTTTTTTCCTTTTTTTGCTCTTTTTGTTTTACGGTTATAGCATGGCGGTGATTCGTGGGTGGGTAGGGGGTGTAGGGGTAGGGGCAGGGGGTGGGTGGGGGGTTATGCAAGGTGGGAGGTTTTATTCAGTTATTCAATGAATAGTGTTTAAGGGCAAGGTGGGTGCTGTGCACACGAACATAAATACTTGTAAAACGGCGTTCGTTGCCAACTCGTGTTTGTCTTCAGCACTTAACCATATCCGGGCGAGCGGTGAAACCTCCTGTGTTTGTTTGCCATATCCCCATCTCGCATAATCTCCATTCACCCGCGCTCTCCAGCACGCCCTCAACACGCGGGTTATGGATATCGAAATCTTTTACTCCCCCCCCCCCACCCCTCACCCCCTACATCCTAACATCCTATCTCAACTTCCATCATCTATTCCCTCCCTCCCTACACATCACCTCCACTTCCATCCTCTCCCTCCTCCTCTTCTTCTTCTTCTTCTTCTTCTTCTTCTTCTTCTTCTTCTTCTTCTTCTTCTTCTTCTTCTTCTTCTTCTTCTTCTTCTTCCTCCTCCTCTTCCTCCTCTTCCACCTCCTCTTCCTCATCCTCCTCCTCCTCCTCCTCCTCTTCCTCCTTATCCTCCTGCTCCACCTCTTTCCATCTTTCTTTTCCCTCCCGTCCTCCCTGTTCTCCATTTTTTTTTTTTTTCTTTTTGTCTCCCCTCTTTCCCCTCCCCCTTGTCGCTGTCCCTCTTTCCCCTCTCGCCAGCGCCCATCTCCAGCGGAAGGGGTCGTCGATCCCCTCTGGAAAAGACACCCTCCCTCACTCCCCCCCTCCTATCCTCCGCCCCTCCACCCAACCCGCCCCCCCCTCTTCCCCCCAACAATAATAAAAAAAAAAAAACTTTTCCCCCTCCCAACTTTTTTTTTCTTTTTTTTTTCTTTTTTTTTTCTTTTTTTTGAGAGGCGGTAGTGTCCACTCTCCCCAAAGTGATGGTAGTGGGAAATGGAGACAGGGAGGAGGAGGAGGAGGAGGAGGAGGTGGAGGTAGAGGAGGGGGGGAGGGGGAGGAGGAGAGAGGGGAAGAATTAGACTGTGGGGTAAGGGAGAGGGGATGAAGAGGGGAGTAGGAGAAGCGAGGTTAGGGGGTGACCGCGGGAAGGGGGTATAAGGGGCTAAGGGGGGGGATTGAAGGGTGGGGTGAAGGGTGGGGTGAAGGGGGGCAGAAGAGGGGGTTGAAGGGTGGGTGGGGGGTAGGGGGGGGGCGACTGGCGATATCGGGCCTCCTAGTTCTTAAAGAGGTAGTAGTGACGGACCCTCGACCGGCGGTCTTCAAGTCTTCGGTTCGTTTTGGTCCTTCTTTCGCCTAGTCTTCGGACTCCTTAATGAATGCCTCCTCCTCCCTCCTCCTCCTCCTCCCCCCTCCTCCTCCTCCTCCTCTCCCCCTCCCCCTCCTCCCCCTCTCTTCCCTTCTCTTCCGTTCCCTCCCCCCCCCCCCTCCTTCCCCCGGTATCCACACTTTCTCCCACTCTTAACTTTGAAATTCTTAATTGCGGGTTTTCGTATTGTTAATTATTGGCAATTGCTGTTATAATTGCAAGTATTGTTATTACTATTTTTTATTATTATTGTTATTTTTATTAAAATTGTTATTACTATTGTCAGCATCATTATTAATATCATTATCATAATCGTATTATCATTATTATTATCATTATCATTATTGTTATCATAGACAATGTTTATCATCATTATCATTCTCAGCATTATCATTATCATTATTATTATGTGACAGCAACAAAAAGGATTATGATAATGACAGTAATAATGTTCAAAATGATAGCCAGGATAATATTAATAATAGTGATAAGAATAGGATAAATAACAATAGTGATAACGATTATTAAGTTTATGATAGTATTGATAAAAACGATGATATTGATAATAATGTTATTGATATTGATTATGATGATAATTACAAAGATAATCCTTAATCATAATGGTGATAATAATAATGATAAGGATAATAATAATGATCATAATGATGATAAGAGTAATGATTAATATGATGATAATGATAATAACAATGAAGATGATATTCATCATGTTAATATTAATAATGATAGTAATCGTAATAATGATAAATGTAATGATAATGATTATGTAATGATGGTGATGATAATCGTATTAATAAATATGATGATGATAACAGAATGATACTGCCGATAATTATTTTTATCGTAATTAGTAGAAATATGTTTACTTATATAATTGCCATACTGCAGCAAGTCTATATCCTCCTTCACCCCCCCCCCTCTCTCTCTCTCTCTCTCTCTCTCTCTCTCTCTCTCTCTCTCTCTCTCTCTCTCTCTCTCTCTCTCTTGCCAATATCAATTTACGCCTTTCATCACTTCCTCCTGTCCTTCTCTCCTTTCACCCCCTCCCCCTCCTCCCCATAACGCCCCCCCTCCTCCTTATAAGCCCCCCCCCCCCTCACCAGACCCTATCCCCCCGCCCTTCAGCGTCTGTTCTTGAAATTCCCTCAATTAAGCCCCCGTCAACACCTCCTTCCCCTCTCGACCTTTCTCTCCCCTCTTTCCTCTTCCCTCTTCCCTCTTTCCTCTTTCCTCTTCCCTCTCTCCTCTTTCCTCTTTCCTCTTTGCTCTCCCTTCTTTCCTCTTTCCTCTCCCCTCTTTCCTCTTTCCTATCTCGTCTTTCCTCTCTCCTCCCCCTCTTTAATCTTTCCTCTTCCCTCTCTCCTCTTTCCTCTTCCCTCTCTCCTCTTTCCTCTTTCCTCTTTGCTCTTCCCTCTCTCCTCCCCCCTCTTTAATCTTTCCTCTTTGTTCTTCCCTCCCCCTCTTTCCTCTTTGCTCTCCCCCTCTTTCCTCTCCCCTCTTTCGTCTTTTCTCTCTCCTGTTTCCTCTCTCCAATCCCTCTTTCCTCTTTCTTCTTTTCTCTTCCCTCTTTCCTCTTCCTTCTCTCCTCTTTACTCTTTGCTCTCCCCCTCTTTCCTCTTTCTTCTCCCCTCTTTCGTCTTTTCTCTCTCCTATTTCCTCTCTCCAACCCCTCTTTCCTCTTTACTCTCCCCTCTTTCCTCTTTCCTCTTTGCTCTCTCCTCTTTCCTCTCCCCACACTCCTTTCCCCACATCTCCTCTCCCCCGTGACACTGTCAACCTCTGCTTTATGCACAGGAGGGTACTTGTATTTACTAACTTATATACGTACATGTATATCTATAACACTTGCAGAGACCTTATCTATAATGTACACATAAGTACTGGAATTTATTGCGTTCCCAAAGACGGACATCAACCCATTTAGAACCCATTACCAGATATACTACAATACATGTACGTGTGAATGTATACACACACACACACACATACACACACACACACACACACACACACACACACACACACCATCTCGTGGTGAAGGTCCATCCTACCAGCCATGTAATGCTCTATATTCTCGATGTATATAATTTGTTTTACTTTAATATCTGACTTGTTTTTTTTCCTCTTTTTATGATAGGTTATCTTTCTTGATATATTCTCTCCACGAGCAGTATTTTTTCTTATATTTTATTGATTCTCATGTCCATTAAATAGTAAATACTGTAATCATTTCAACTAATACTTATAAAACTAATTTATTTCATACACTTTCTATCATAAAGTTAAAAAAAAAAGTTAATCAGAATCAAACCGTTACATAAATTTAATATACTCCTAGTGCTGTACGTTACAATTAGAAAACAAAATCATAGCTATACGTAACTATATAACACGTAATTCTCTTTCTCTATATCCCTGTATCCTGTATTTATATCTTTGTACGAAATGCATATATATATATATATATATATATATCCGTGCACCCAGTCGAGTGATCTTTGCAAGGTTATCCCGTTGGTTATCAATCACCCAAGACACCGGAATTATCTTATCCCATTAAACGGTGAATAGTTAGCGAGAGGCTTCCTTTGGTGAACTAAATGTCGGGGGTAAAGGAGAGGGAGAGAGAGGGAGAGAGAGAGAGAGAGAGAGAGAGAGAGAGAGAGGGGAAGTAGAGGGGGAGAGAAGAGAGAGATAGTGAGAGAGTGAGGGAAAGAAGAGAGAAGAGAGAGGGGGGGAGTTGAGGGGGAGAGAGAGAGATAGTGAGAGGGGGGGGGGGGGGGGAAGTTGAGGGAGAGAGAGAGATAGTGAGAGGGAAGTTGAAGGAGAGGGAAGTTGAGGGAGAGAGAGAGTGAGAGAGTGAGAGGAGGAGGGAAAGAGGAAGGATATAGGGAGGAAGAAGGATGGGATGTATGTGTGTGTGTATCATAAAGGGATAGACAAGAGACTTAAAAATAAGCGACGAATAAATAGACGAAGAAGAAGAGTAAGACAAAGACAAAGAAGAAGAAGAAGAAGACAACGAATATGAAGAAGAAAAAAAAAGAAGACGAAGATGAAGAAGAAGAAGAAGAAGAAGAAGAAGAGGAAGAAGAGGTTTGCAACGAAGAGGATAATATTTATCCAGACGAAAGGTATCTATTCAAAGGCTGATCACGTCGAGCAAATAGCATTAAGAAAACTAACATTCAACGGAGTTAAGGGGGAGAGGGGGAGAGGGGGAGGGGGGGGGGGAAGAGGGGAGTGAAAGGGACGGGGTGGTTAGTACGGGAGGAAGTAATACCCCATCTCTCCTCTTCTCTTCTTCATCTCTTCCCCTTCTTCCCCCTCTCTTTCCTCCCTCATCCCCTCTACGTTCTCCTGCTACTCCTTCCCTTTTCCCTCCTTCCTCCTCTCCTCTTCTCCCCTCCTCTCCTATTTCCTTCATTCCTCTCTCCTTCTTTCCCCCTACCCACTCCCCTCCTTCCTTCTTCCCTCCTCTCCCTCTTCCCTCCCCCTCCCCTCCCACCCCCTCTTCCCACCCTCCCTCCCTCCTTCCCCCCTCCTTCCTACCCCCTCTTCCCACCCCCTCCTATCCCCCTCCTTCCCTCCCCACCTCCTCCTTCCCCCCTCTTCCTACCCCGTCCATCCTTCCCCACTCCCTCCTCCTATTCCCTCCCTCTTCCTACCCCTCCCACCTCCCTCCTTCCTCCTATCCCTCCTTCCCTATCCCCTTCCCTCCTCCTTCCCCCCTCTTCCCTCCCTTTCCCTCTTCCCCCTCCCTCTCCCCCTCCCTCCTTCCCACCCCCACTCCCCCCCTCCCCTCCCTCCTTCCCTATCCCCCTATCCTCCTATCCCTCTCCTACTCCACCATCGCGTTAAGGATCTCTACGAAGGCGCTCTTGCACGCACGCACGCCCTCCACTCTCCACTCCTCCTCGCGTCTTGTACACAGGAGTCGAGGAAGCAAGCTCTGGAGAGGAGAGGGTGGAGGGTGGAGGGTGGAGGGTGGAGGAGAGGGTGGAGGGTGGAGGGTGGAGAGGAGAGGGTGGAGGGTGGAGGGTGGAGAGGAGAGGGTGGAGAGGAGAGGGTGGAGGGTGGAGGTGGAGGGTGGAGGGTGGAGAGGAGAGGGTGGAGAGTGGAGAGGGTGGAGGGTGGAGGGTGGAGGGTGGATGCGTCCGTTTTCATTTTCATTTATTTGTCGTCTGCCTATTTCAGATGGGTTGTTTTGTTGTTGTTTGTGTGTGTGTTGTTTGTTGGTATTATTGTTATTGTTGTTAGTTGTTTATTGTTGTTTATTGTTAGTGGTTGTTGATTATTTTCATGATTGTTATTATCGGTGTTATTATTAATGCTTTCATTATCGTTATCGTTATCATTGTTATTGTCATTGTCATGATTATCATTATCATTTCATCATCATCATTATTCTCATCATCATTATCATTATCATCATCACCATCATCATCATCAACACCACCATCATCATCACCAACATCACCCTCATAATCACCATCATCACCACCATCATCATCACCATCATCATCATCATCATTATAAACATCATTTGCCTTATTCATATTATCAGTATCCCTTGTTGTTCACTTTACCTATTTTTGTGTTTTTGTTTATCATTGTTATCATTATTATCAGTCATTTTCTAATCATAAGAAATCATTAATTGTTATTAATAATTATTATTTTGTCAACATTGTTATCATTTATCTTTGCCCTTATTGTCATTATTACCATTATCTAAGATACTGGAAGATAAAGGACGATTATAAGAATTAACGCAATAAAACTGAATAGATGAACAAAGACAAACAACAACTATAGACTTTGAAATGAAATCGACAGAATGGGAAAGGAAATTTAATCATGTGAAATAAGTCGTGTTTGTTCCGCAGAGTTACAAACTTTACCGGCAGACAAAGCTGACTCCAATTTTACTGGTAAAGACTGGATATTCAATTAGATAGCAAAGTAAGTCATTTAGTTCATGGATATCAGCCATATAAGTTCTTAGCTTAGTTTTTTTTCATATAATTCATATAAGCATT
The DNA here is from genome assembly GCA_017312705.2 of Penaeus japonicus. Taxonomy (NCBI): domain Eukaryota; kingdom Metazoa; phylum Arthropoda; class Malacostraca; order Decapoda; family Penaeidae; genus Penaeus; species Penaeus japonicus. Next base: position 106,045 of record BOPN01003907.1, on the reverse strand, counting down.
TGCGAAAAGAAAACAACATTATTTTGCAAGAAATTATGCAAGTTGTATTGTCAACCGGATGAAATACACATTGAGATCAGAGGAATAGAGATAGAATCTAGAACGTTCTATTCAACCCTTCGCTTCTCTCTATCTCTCACTCACTCGCTCACACACTCATTCACTCACTCTTTCTCTCCTCTCTCTCTCTCTCTCTCTCTCTCTCTCTCTCTCTCTCTCTCTCTCTCTCTCTCTCTCTCTCTCTCTCTCTCTCTCTCTCTCTCTCCTCTCTCTCCTCTCTCTCTCTCTCTCTCTCTCTCTCTCTCTCTCACTCACTCACTCACTCTCTCTCTCTCTCTCTCTTACTATATCTTACTATATCCCGGAGTGCCTGAGATTGTGAAATATTTAAGGAAACCTAAACCTTTGACTGAAGCTTGGGATTTTGGAGAATTGTTCTAAGTAAAGGGAGTGATTGTGTGAGTGTGAGAGAGAGAGAGAGAGGGGGGGGATGAGAGAAAGGGAGAGAGAGAGAGGGGGGGGAGAAAAAGAGAGAGAGAGAGAGAGAGAGAGAGAGCGAGAGAAAAAAAGAGAGAGAGAGGGGAGAGAGGAGGGAAAGTGAAACAAAGAGAAAAGGGTGTTAGAGATAGAAAGAAAAAGAAAGAGAGAGAAAGAGGTAGGGGAGAAAGAGAGAGATACAAACAAACAAACCAACAAATAAAACCCGACTGCTCACAAAGGTGCCAGAAAACGCCACCACAGTTGGCACCAACAGTGACAACAACACACACACACCACCCTAAGCTTCAACATACACGCCACGTAACAGATTTGTAACACGTGGCACCAATAATTGAAAGCCAGGGCGTTTTGCAGGTAACGTGTGGTCGCATATAGTAAAAAGAAAAAGAAAAAAAGAAGAGGGGAGGAGGGGAGAAGGACAAGGGGGTAGGGAGAGAAGGTAAAAGAGGAACCTTTTGAATTCCTTTTTGCATAACAAAAGATCTCGGTTCATTCATACATTCAGCCATATTATTCATTTGGGTGATCCCTCCCTTGCTATTTCTCTCAGGCCTACCGATCATCGGCCTACAGTGAGTATAACAAAAGATAATTTTTTTTTTGGACTATGTTTAATATATGCAAAATAGAGGGAGAAGGGGAAGGGTCGAATAAAAATGATGATACAAAAAAGTTAGTTTTGAAATATTGGAGAAGAGGCAGAAAAAGCGGGGATGTACATGAACGTTATGTGAAAATGAGATGTAAAATTTATGTTCACAATATTGAAAGATATGTCCGTAATAATAAATAATTATAGCATGATAATGACAGTAGTAACGATAACAACTATATAGATAAGAAAATCTAACAATAATGATAATGATCATTAAAAAAAGAGATAAATACGATAGACAGACAGATATATGTATATATATATATATATTTATATATATATATATATAGATATAGATATAGATATAGATATAGATATATATATATATAGATATATATATAAATGTACGTATTTGTTTGTATGATAATGACCATAATTAAAATGATTCCTATCAAAACATATTTCTTATTACCTCCCTTACGAGGTTCTCTTTCTCATCCCTCTCCCTCTTTCTCATCCATTCTCCCTTTTTCTCATCCCTCTCTTCTTCCTCTTCCGTCTCCTTTTCTTCATCCCCGCTTCCTCTCCCCTCTCATCTATTCCCCCCCCCTCCCCCCTAACTCTTCCTCACCCCCGATCTCTCTTCCTCACCCTCCATCTCTCTTCCTCACACACCCATCTCCCTTCCTCACCCCCTCCCCATTCCCTGGCACTCCCCCCTTCCCTCCCTCCACTTCCCCAACCCACCTCCTCACCTCCTTACACCTCTCCCTCCTCTCCCTCACCCCTATCCACCCCTACTACTCATCTTCCTTAACCCCCTTACTCTTTCCTCACCCCCACCCACCGCTCCTCCTCATCCTCCTACCCCCCCTTCCTCATTCCTCTCCTACACCTTCATCCTCATCCCCCTTCCCCCTTTCCTCGTTCCTCACCCCTATCCTCCTCCTCACCCCCTTCCCACTCACCCCACCTCTGCCTCCACCCCCCTTCCCACTCACCCCACCTCTGCCTCCACCCCCTTCCCACTCACCCCCACCTCTGCCTACCCCCGCCCCCCCTACCTACCCACTCACCCCCTTCCTCTCCCCCTAGCACTCCGCCACACAGACAAAAGAGTAAATATGCAAATACCATGAATAAGAATCTGCCTGATTATCTTGACCGCTTGGCATTACCGCGTTCCCTTTATTCATGGTCATGCATGGTGACGGTGATGGGCTAGTGTGTGTGCCTGGACGTGTACGTGTGCCTGTACGTGTGTACGTGTGTGTGTATGTGTGTGTGTGTGTGTGTGTGTGTGTGTGTTTTTCTCTCTCTCTCACTCTCTCTCTGTTTCTATCTATCTATATATCTATCTAACTCTCTCTCTCTCTCTTTCTTACTCACTCTTTCTCTCTCTCTTTCTTACCCCCCTCCCATCTCTGCCTCTCTTTCTCTCTCTCTTTTATCTATCTGTCTATCTATCTATCTATCTATCTATCTATCTCTATCTATCTATCTATCTATATATCTATCTATCTCTTATATCTGTCTATCTATCTATCTACCTATCTCTATCTATCTCCTCTCTATATTTTTCCTTCCTTCCCTCTTATCACCTTTTCAAATGCCTTATACTTAAAGTGAAAAATAAAGACGAATAGAGACAGAATACGCACACATACAGACACGCATACACGCACACAAGTCATAACCCCATTCCTTCACTCTCCTCATCTCACCCACCCCCTTTATCCCCTACCCCCCTACCCCTACTATCTTAACCCCCTCCCCCTCCCCCTCCCATCCACTCCCCTTCATTCCGTCTTCTCCTTGCCCCCCTACCCCCCCCCTGCCCCCAACCAGTCCCTCCACCACCTCCCCCTCCCATCCACTCCCCTTCATTCCGTCTTCTCCCTCCCTACCCCTCCACGACCTCTCCCATTATCCCATCGCCTCCCTCCACCCTTATCCTTCTATTCCCTCCACTCCCTCCCCCCTATCCCCCCTACCCTACCCATCCCCTCCCTCGTGGATGACTCGTTTATGAAACAAATAACACGGGTTTCTCCTGAGCCTATCTGTCCGCCTGGAAGAAGGAAGAACGAGAGGAGATGGATGAGGAAGAGGAGAACAAGAAGAAGAAGAAGAAGAAGGAGGAGGAGGAAGAGGAGGAACGGGAGAAGGTGGGGGTGGGGTGATGGTGGTGGAGGAGGAGGAGGAGAGGAGGAGGAGGAGGAGGAGGATGAAGGAATGAGGAGGAGAGGGAGAGAGAGAGGACAGAGAGGGGGAGGAGGGGTCTAACGGAGGTGTACTTTGTCTAGCTTATCTGCGTGTCGTCAGCCGGAGGTGAGAGCGAAGGAGGAAGAGGAAAATATGTAGATGAGGAGTAGGAGGAGGAGGAGGAGGAGGAGGAGGAGGTGGTGGTGGTGGTGGTAGAGGAGGAGGAGGAGGAGGAGGTGGTGGTGGTGGTGGAGGAGGAGGTGGAGGAGGAGGAGGAGGAGGAGGTGGTGGTATTGGTGGAGGAGGAGGTGAAGGAGGAGGAGGAGGAGGTGGTGGTGGTGGTGGTGGTGGTGGTGGTGGTAGAGGAGGAGGAGGAGGAGGAGGAGGAGGAGGAGGAGGAGGAGGAGGAGGAGGTGGTGGTGGTGGTGGAGGAGGAGGAGGAGGAGGAGGAGGTGGTGGTATTGGTGGAGGAGGAGGAGGAGGAGGGAGAAGGAGACGGGGTTGGGAAGATATGAGAAGGAGGCGGAGGAGGAAGAGGATAGGGGGGGGGGGATAGGAAGAGGAGAGGGGGCAAGAAGTAGGGGGGAAGGGGAGGGTGGGGATTGATATAGGAAGAAGAGGAGAAGGAAAGAGACGAAGATATGAGAATGAGAAGAGAGACGATATGCAGGGAGAAGTGAGAAGAAGAGGAGAGGGAGGGGTGAGACAGAAAGAGGAGGAAGAAAGAGAGGAAAATATGAGGATAAGGAGGAGGAGAGAGAGAGAAGTAAGAAGGAGGAGGAGGGAGAAGAAGAGGAGGAGGGGAAGGGGTGAGATAAGAGTAGGGAGGGGAGATGAGAGGAGGAAATGAGGAGAGGGACGAGATGTGAGGAGGAGGAGGAGAAGGAGGGGACAAGAGGGATAATATGTGATGAGGAAAAATGTAGGGCAAGGATGAGAGAGAGGATAAAGAGGAGGAGATACGAAAAATATGAGGAGAAGGAGGGGGGAGGAGAAGAATATAAATATGAAGAGTAGATATGAAGAGTAGGAGGGCCTGAGGTAGAGGGAAATTGTGATAAAGAAGAGAGGAAATAAGGAGAAAGGCGGGGGGGGGAGGTATGAGGAGGGGGGAGGGGTAGAAGGAGGAATTAAGATATGAGGAGGAGAGAGAGAGAGAGAGAAAGAAAGAGAAAGAGACAAAAAAGACGAACGAAAGTCATATCTAACCCATAGAACCAAACTCAAAACAACAACAATAAAACAAAATAACAACAACAACAACACACAAGAACCCCCCCCCCCCAAAAAAAAAAAAAAAAAAAAAAAAAAAAAAAAAAAAATCTACGGAGAGTGAGATGAGATTGAAAAGATGGAAATAAAACATATATATAGGCCTACATACAATCACCAGCTGAATGTGACTCACCTACTCATTTGTCATATAGAGTTGCCAACTAGTATTTTCACTTCTCTTGATTCGCGGTCGTTTATTCATGTGACGTTCATTTAATTCACATTCGCTTTGCTCTGACATTCGCTGATTCATCATCCATTTCTCGGCAACGATGACTTTCAATTCATCATCTATTTACTCACGTCTTACTCATAATTTGATAGGTTCATTAAGCGGAGCTTTACTCAATGGATATATCTTTACTTTTCCTTCAGTTTTATGGGTTTTTTTTAATTCCTCTTTACTCTCCAAAGGGTATTTATTGATTAAATATCAAAATAGCGATGATCAACATTTCATAATTGATATCAAATCTAAATCCCCAAACTCACTCACTTACTCATTCATCAAGGGTTGATTCACTGACTCATAAGGAGTCTCAGAGTTACTCTCTCACTCACTCACTCATTTATAAGTAGGCTTCTGTGTTTAAGGTCAGTGAAATATCGCTCAAAAGTATGATCAAAACGAAAGGGAAATATTTAAGATGCTGATAAAAGAATGTATGGAATGACAAATAAATAGATGGTAGAGGGAGTTAGATAGATAGATAGATAGATAGATTGACGAATAGATAAATATATAGGAAAAGGAAATTCCTTTAGAAGAATTCTTGCCAACAACAAGAGCCAGAAAACCAACTACCAACACTCACCCCCCCCCCCCCCCCCCCCCAGGCCTCTCCACATACCCACCAACCTCCCCCCATTCGCATAAGATTTCTTTCAAGAACCTCCTTCAAGAACCTGCCTCTAGAACCTTCAAGAACCGCCCATCAAAGCGAACCCAAGCGCAGTCGGTAACGCCAGCCACCCCGTCTCCATGGCTGCAATTCATGCAATTATATGATAAATTGCAAAGCCCGTAACTCAGAGGCCCCCTCGAATGGTTTATTAGCAACGCGCTATAATTCATATAGGCAATTACGCATGCCGCTCCGAGAGCTAAATTCCTGTAAGAGAATAATTCGGGACTGTCGTGTATCATTAGACCAGCAGAGGCGTCCTTGTCGAGAGGCGCAGCTAAGGAAGGGCGGAGACCGGCGTTCGTGTAAGCGGTTGTTATGGATGCGAGTGAATGCGGATTACCAAAGCGCTCCGCCACCGGGTGCCTTATGGCTGCGGTATTGGTGGGATTATCAATACATTGCCTCGGCGGAATGTATTCACTCGATAAAGGAGAGGTGCAATGGCGTTCGTCTGTGAGAGACGGATATATTGATAAGAAGCGTAGGTTGTGCAATTGCCACGTGTCTCTTTAGATAAAGTGCCTTTCTCTGCATGTATACAAATGTAGGTTGTGCGCACACACATACACACAAATATACATATATTTGTGTGTATATATACATGGAGGATATATACATATGTACACACACACACACACACACACACACACACACACACACACACACACACACACACACACATATATATATATACATACATATATATATATATATATATATATATATATATATATATATATATATATATATATATATATATATGTATATATATATATATATATATATATATTATCTTCCTCATATGCTAAATTTATATGCCAGGTAAACAATAAATTTGGGGTGCTGTACGACATCTCCCCAATCAAGCAGACACACACGTCTGCTATATATAAAAAAATGAACATGTGTGTGTGTGTGTGTGTGTGTGTGTGAGTGTGTGTGTGTGTGTGTGTGTGTGTGTGTGTGAGTATGTGTGTGTGTACATATGTATATATCCTCCATGCGAAGGACTGATGTGCCTCGTATTCACATATAGAGACATACACACACGTGTATCAGCACACTCGCACATGTACGCCTTACTCGGCAATTTCTCGAAACTGGCAGACAGATTTAAGGAAGCCAATAAGACGGGCCGGCGGAACGCGGGGGGGAAAAATGTCAATCACTATGCCCGTTCAACGGCCTTGGCACAGGGGAGGGGGGTGTAGGGGGGGCGGGGGAGGTCGAAGGTCATTTAGCCCAGGTGTTTATGACTTGTTTACGCCCACGGTTTGTGTGTGTGCCTCACTCTCCCCTCTCCCTTCTCCCCTCTCCCCTCTCCCCTCTCCCTTGCCCCTCTCTCTCCCCTCTCTCCATTAGCCCCCCTCCCCCCCCCCCTTACCCTGCCAACGACCAGGTGGTTCTGTTGCTTTATACCTTCGTTTGGTGACGTCATATATCCGTGTTGATGACGTAGTAAACATGACAAGAACGTGTTCTGATGTCAAGATTTGTTCTTTGGTATAACAGCTTGCTCTTTCCTCCCCCTCCTCCCCCTTCTCCTCATCCACCTCCTTCTCCTTTTCCTCCTCCCCTTCCTTCTCCTCCTCCTCCTTTTCGTATTCCTCTTCAACCTTCGTCTTTATCGTCTTTCATTTATGTGTCTTTCGTTATTTATTGTTCTTCCTCCTTTGTTTCCTTTATATTTTGTTGCTTTCGCAATCATTTTTTTCATTCGTCTTTGATTTATTAATCTAATTTATTGCTCTTTTTTTAAAACTTACCTATTTCATAATCATGACCCATCATCTACTTTCAGATCTCTTTCGGAAAAAAGCCAAATCTACAAACACACACACACACACACACACACACACACACACACACACACACACATACACACACACACACACACACAAATTAATACACACACATATATGTGTATAGATGTGTGTATTTGTGTATACGTGTGTGTGTGTATATATATATATATATATATATATATATATATATATATATATATATATATATATATATATATATTAGTGTATACTCAGAAACATAAAGATCCCAATCCCCATATTTTTTTCATCGCCGATTTCCCCCTCCTTCCCTCCCTCCCTCCCTCCCTCCCTCCTTCCCTCCCTCCTTCCCTCCCTCCTTCCCTCCTTCCTTCCCTCCCTCTCTCCCTCCCTCCCTTTTCCCCCCCTACCATCCCTCCCTTCCTCCCTCAAGTTCCCCATTCCTCTACCCATACCCCCCATCCCCCCATACCCCCCATACCCCCATAACCCCCACATCCCCCCCCAGTGACACACCACCCTTACCCCCTTACAAGTGCTAAGTTATCGTGCTTAAGCAGTCGCCATTGGCAGCGGGGTTTCGACAGTGGAATTGAGGCACGCGCTGGAAAATCAGTTTAAGGCCCCTAGGCGATTATTGGAGTGTTAGGAAGGAAGGAAGGATGGAGGGAATGGGAGGGAGAGATGGGAGGGTGGAAGGAAGGGAAGGTGGAAGGGAATGGGAGGGGGGATGGGAGGGAAGGAATGGGAGGGGGGATGGGAGGGAATGGGGGGGGATGGGAGGGAATGGGGGGGGATGGGAGGGAATGGGGGGTGGAAGGGAATGGGAGGGAGGGAGGAAATGGGAAGGAGGGAATGGGAGGGGGGTGGGAAGGAGGGAGGGAATGGGAGGGTGGGTGGGAGGGGGAGGGGGGAAAGGAATGTGAGGGAGGGAGGGTGGGAGGGAATGGGAGGGAGGGAGGGAGGGGGAATGGGAGTGGGGGATGGGAAGGAATGGGAGGGGGTAAATGAATGGGAGGGAGGGAATGGGAAGGAGGGAAGGAGGAAAATAGAGGGAGGGAGGGAAAGGGAGTAGAAGTGTTAGGAGAAAGGGAAGGAGGGAGAGGGATGGATTCACAAGGGGAGAGAAGGAAGGAGGGGATTAGGGAAGGGAGATATAAAGGAGAAGGAGGGGGGGAGAGAGGGAGTGGAAGGAAGAAAGGAGGGAGGGAAAGGGGGTAGAAGTATTAGGAGAGGGAGGGAGGGAGGGAGGGAAAGGAAATATGAAGAGGAGAAGG
>BOPN01003907.1:70000-72500 GCA_017312705.2 Penaeus japonicus | reverse complement strand
TATTTTTTTTTCTTTTTTCTTTTTTTTTTGGATGTTACTCTTCGAACTCTACGTCACTGTCAAGGTCACTTTAATGGTAGTGCTTTACGTGGCACTCTCAAGCGGTGTCACTGCCAGAGTCTCCTGGAAGTAGGTGTACGTATGGGTATGTGTGTATGTGTTAGATTTGGGATGTGATATGTATATAGATGTGTGCATATGTGTGTGTGTATGTGTGTGTGTGTATATACATATATATATATATATATATATATATATATATATATATATATATATATATATATATATATATATATATATATATATATATATATATGTGTGTGTGTGTGTGTGTGTGTGTGTGTGTGTGTGTGTGTCTGTGTGTGTGTGTGTGTGTGTGTGTGTGTGTGTGTGTGTGTGTGTGTGTGTGCTTGTGTGTGTGTGTGTATATATGTGTGTGTATATATATATATATATATATATATATATATATATATATATATATATATTATATATACAGTATATATATATAAATCGAAATTTTAAATTTACAGTTTAAATCGAAATTGATACAAAGATAGATAGAAGGATAGATAGACGTACATATTACCGTTAATGTATGCATATCCTCTCCCCCTGTCCAGAGGGGAAATAAAGGGGGCAAAGCAAGAGCCAAGGTTCAAAAGGGGAACAGAAGAGAGATAAGAAAAAGAGGGGATTAATGATAAAGAGACGAAGGAAAGGAAAGGGGAAAAGCAAGGGGAGGAGGGTCGGGGTGGACGATGTCTCTGCTTGATAACAGATAAATCTCCCCTTACCCATTTCCCCCCTTAACCCCCTCATCCTCTCGCCCTTCCCTCCTCCCCTCACCCCCCCTGCTCCCATCCATTCCCCCTCATCCTCTCGCCCTCCCCCCCTCCCCCCCTACTGCCCCCATCCATTCCCCTCATCCTCGACCTCACGTCTTTTATCCTCCTTATTACCCTTCTCCCCTCCCCCCCTCCTCCCACCTATTCACCTTACTTCATCCTCACTTTCTCCTTTTCACCTCCCTCATCCCACCTGACCCCCCCCTCCCCCATCACTCCCTGACCCCACACCCTCTCCCCTTACTCCCCTCACCTTCGTTCCCTCCAACTCCCTCCACCTTCCCTCTCCACCCTCCCTTCACATCATCCCCCTTCACCTTCCCTCCCCCTTGTCCTCCACCTTCCCTCCCTCTTCTCCACCCTCCCTCCCTCCCCATCGTCCTCCCCTCTTTTCTACCTTCCTTCCTCCCTCCATCTTTCCGCTCTTCTACCCTCCCCTTCCCCTTGTCCCCCACTCCCTATCCATTGTCCTCCCCTTCCTCCCCCTCGTCTTCCACTCTTTCCTCTTCCCTCTACCCTCCCTCCACCATCCTTCCCCCTCATCCTACCCCTCCCCTACCCACCCCCACCCCTTCCTTCCACCCTCCCTCCACCATCCATCCCCCTCATCCTACCCCCCTCCCCCCACCCTCCCCCCACGTGCACTCAGACAAGCAGTCGACGAGTCTTGCCTTCTGGATAATCAACATAAATCTGGGGAAGGGGGGGCGGGGGCGGTGGTGAGGGGGGAAGAGGGGAAACAGGACACGGGGAGGGGAGCAAGAGGGGAAGGGGGGAAGAGACGAAAAAAAAGGACAAGGGGAGGGGAAGGGGGAAGAGGGGAGGGGAAGAGGGGAAGGGGAGGGGAAGAGGGGAAGGGAGGAAGAGGGGAAACAGGACACGGGGAGACGAGGCAAGAGGATATGGAAGAGGAGAGAGCAAAAGAGATTAGGAGAAAGAAAGGCAGTTGGTGAAAAAAAGGAGATGAGGGGAAAAAAGGGTAAAGAAGAAAGAAGATGTGAGGAGATGGAGATGTGAAGGAGAATGATAAAGGGAAAAAATTAAGATGAGAGAAAAGGACAGAAGAGAAGAGAGATATACGAATGGAGGAATGAGAGAGAGGTAAGGAGAGAGAGAAAGAGAGAGAGAGAGAGATTCAGAGAGAGAGAGAATGAGTTAGAGAGAGAGAGAGAGAGAGAGAGAGAAAGAGAGAGAGAGAGGGAGGGAGGGAGGGAGAGATAAAGAGAGAGAAAGAGATAGATAGATAGATATATAGATAGACAGACAGATAGATAGATAGATAGAGAGAGAGAGAGAGAGAGAGAGAAAGAGAGAGAGAGAGAGAGAGAGAGAGAGAGAGAGAGAGAGAGAGAGAGAGAGAGAGAGAGAGAGAGAGAGAGAGAGAGAGAGAGAGAGAGAGAGAGATTCAGAGAGAGAGAGAGAGAAAGAGAGAGAGAGAGAGAGAGAGAGAGAGAGAGAGGGAGGGAGGGAGGGAGAGAAAAAGAGAGAAGAGTGAGAGATAAAGACATAGAAAATGCGAAGAGAGAGAGAAAGAGAAGAGGAAGAGGATGGGTTAGTAAAGGCCATGCATATGTCGTATTGATCAAGGTCTACCCCTCCCCCCTCCCCCCTCCCCTCTCTCTCATTCTCTCTCTCTCTCTCTCTCTCTCTCT